>PVIC010012009.1:0-40461 GCA_004025085.1 Thryonomys swinderianus
AGTCATTAAAACTTGTCATTTAAGGAAAGAAAAAAGAAATATTAATATACTTATCTAAAATTAGAATGTTTTTTAAAAATAACACTGAGCCCCAAAATTAAAGAAAATACATAGTTTTAATCTAGTAAAGGAAGAAAAGATGAAGTATGTAGTTTTATAAACCCAATAAAAAGCAGAAAAAAATTCTATAGAGATAACAAAAGTTACAAAATCAAAGTTAGAGATATAACCAAATAAATAAGCAAATAAAGTAAATATAATGGGCCACATAGGTTAACTTTTAAGACTATCATAGAATTTTTAAATTCTAGCTGATGATATTAGAAGAACCAAGCAAAACTAAACCAAACAATAAAAACCAAGTGATGGTAAATACAGGTAATAAAAGTATTATTCAAAAGAAAACTGTAAGAGTATCAAAAGGGGTCCACATACAAGTGATAGGTAGGAAGCATGAAAAAGGCCTAACAAACATTAACACACATGCACCTAGCAATACAGGCAGAAATAAATATAGCAAAGCATGCTGGGTCACAAGAGGAAATGCCAAATTTGGTAGCATTTTTGGCACTTCTGTGTCATTTAGGGTTCACTGAAGGAATAGGTTTAATATTGTACAGTGATATTTAAGGATTTACAAGGTAGACTTACAATGGCCACCTGTAGTCAGATGTGGAAGAGAATAAAAGGACCATCTACATGTCAAAGAGCGAGTCTCAGAATCCAGTCAAAATGAAAGACCTGGGGCTCACTGCAGAGTTCCACATGAGCCCTTATCAGGAAGCTGAAGGGTCCATGCTGGAAGCCTGCAGACAGATGTTCAAATGCAGTGGCAAAGACTGGGGTTCCTCCAAAAAAGCAGAAGTAAAATTGTCTTCTTCTCGCCCTATTTAGTCCAGCTGGGCTGCAAGCCTATTGGTTGGCACCACCCAAACTCAGGGTGGGTCTTCTGTCTTATAAGTCAATCAATCAGACACATCTAGAACTGTGCTAAACCAATCTGCTAGGTGTTTCTTACTCAAGTTGACATTACAACTATCACAACTTCTTTAGAAGGTGATAAAAGTATAGAATCATTAGGAATGATATGTTTTGAAAATAAAACAAATTTGATCAAATCATTACATATGGAAATCGAAACCCAACTAATATAGTTTTCTCTTTCAAATAAATAGAAACCTTCACAAAATATGATTACATAATAGGCAAAAAAAAAAAGAAAAAGAAAGAACACATTTCAAGGCATAAATTTCAGATAATTGGCAAGATCAATACATTGCCAAGTCTGTATGACAGAGCTAATACAATGTGTGAAAGGATTTTGTAGCTATACATGCAGACATTGAGGGGGCCAGCGATTTGCGCTCAGTGGTTCCGGCATCTGCCTCGCAAGTGCAGGTCCCAAGTTTGATCCCTGGTATCACATACCTCAGTGCCAGTCACGGTGGCTCATCCCTGCAATCCCAGCACTCAGAAGGCAGAGCCAGGAAGATGGCTGATGGCTATGATTTGAGGCTACCTAGTGAGCTCAGGGCCAGCCTGAACTACAAAGTGACACCGTGTCTCAAAAAAAAAAAAAAGATGTTGAGGAAAGAAAAGGCAAAATTTATTAGTAATTCTCAAAGAAAATAAAGTAACCTTAAGGAAAAGAGGAAGGAAATATATAAAATAATGAAATTGAAAATAAAGTATCAATAAGAAGAATCAGTGCACTTGTTCTTTGAAAAAGTAGAAGTGTACACAAGATCCTAGGGAAACTAAGTAAAGAAAAAACAGAAAAGATACCACATACATATTTGGAATGATAAGGGATGTATAATTACATATAATAGAATTTTAATTACAAAAGAGTGCAATGAATAGGTAAATATCAATAAACTTGAAAATTTCAGCAAAATTGGTGGTATTTTTAAAAATATAGATTGCCCCAGCAACTGGGGACTGTATAAAGATGTGGTTTTTGGCCCGGAGGGTTAGCTCAGTGGTTCCAGCGCCTGCCTTGCAAGCACAAGGACCTGAGTTTGATCCCCAGAAACCACATATAATGCTGGGCATGGAGACTCACGCCCACCAACAATCAACACCGCATACACAGTGCCAGACGTGGTGGCTCATGCCTGTCATCCCAGCACTCAGGAGGCAGGGATAGGAGGATTGCTGAGTTCGCGGTGGCTTGCCTGGGCTACATAGTGAGCTCAGGGCCAGCCTGAACTACAAAGCGAGACCCTGTCTCCAAAAAAAAGCAAAAAAAAAAAAAAAAAAAAAAAAAAAAAAAAAAAAGAAAAAGAAAAAAAGATGTGGTTTTTCTATAAAATGGAGTATTATTCTGCCATAAAGAATAAGTTTGAGTCATTTATACTCAAATGGATGTACCTTCAGGACATATTCAAAAATGAAATAAATAGGTCACAGATCTATAAATATCACATCTTTTCTCTGGTATAAGAAACTAAAGATATAAATGAGCTCTAGAATATATGGTAGATATTGTGAAACAGAAAATATTCAAAGAGAAATGGGGTATAGGGGAGAGTAACAAGGGGAAGAAAAAATATGATGATAATTTTTAAAAGGAGAAACAGGGCCAGAGATTTAGCTCAGTGGTTCCAGCGCCTGCCTCGCAAGTGCAAGGTCCTGAGTTCGATCCCAGTAACCACGTACAATGCTGGGCGTGTTGACTCACGCCCACCAGCCATCAATACCATATGCCACAGCACCGGGTGTGGTGGCTCAGGCCTATAATCCCAGCACTCAGGAGGCAGAGGCAGGAGGATTGCTGAGTTCGAGGCTTGTCTGGGCTACATAGTGAGCTGAGGGCCAACCTAAACTACAAAGCGAGACCTTGTCTCAAAAAAAGGAGAAACAAACCATATAACCATATGAATATAGGAGGCAGAGGTTGTAGGGTAGGTGGGGGATGGGAGAAATGTGAATTAAATTGTGTCATATACTGGTACAAATTCTCAATGTTGGTGTGATCATGATGCGTATATATAATGTAACAATAAAGATTCAAATTTTTAAAAAAGATTAGATAGATGATAGATGGATAGATAGATAGTGCCAAAACCAAACTGAGATGAAAAGAAAAAGGAAGCAGTGATTAGTAAAACAATGAAACTCCAGTCGACAGTCTGGCTTTGCCAAACCTCCCACAGGGGACTTGTTCATAGAACCTCCCAGCTGAGGCCATGCGCTGCCACAATGAAGGGAAACACATCTCCCTGCACCTCAGCAGTAGCCACAGCCCCAACCCCAAACATGAACAAAACATGACTTGTCCCTGTGCACTGCCGCAGCTAGATCTTATAAACCAGGCCAGCTCTAAGTGACAGAAACTTTCCTCACATGCAGCAACCGGAAGCCCCACATCCAGCTACCACAACCTTAGCGTCTCGCACCAGCTGCTTTCTCTTTCATAAATGATGGTCACTTTCTCACTGTGCTTTCACGGGGCAGTAGGAGCAACATAGCCCTTGACCTCTACTTTAAGGGCGTGAATACACCCAAGAGATTCCACCCCTCATACCACAACTCCTCCCAAAGCCCCAGCTTCTGACATCATCACCTTTGAGGAGAGGATCTCAATACATGAAGTTTGGAGGATGCAAACCTTCAAAATTCAAATAATCCTCTCTGTAAAAATCACTACCAAAAAATTCTAGAAAAAGTATATATATATATATATATATATATATATATATATATATATATAGAGCTGTATATAAAAAATATAGTATTATGTCACAACCAATCAGTGTTTTGTGAGAAATGGAAGGTCAACTCAACATCCAAAAATCCTATTTATGCAATTATTATAACCTGTTCCTGAAAGCAACATATTACTGCATTAAACTAAAAGATCATATCTCCATAGTTCAGTAGGCATACTTGTAAAAGTGTCAAATAGCTTTTATCCATACTTTATTTAAAAGTACTTAACAAAATCATCTACTCATCTGTGATTACAAAATGCATTCCTAGACGACTAAAACTAGAAAGGAAAAGCTGGGTCTATCAAGAACAAGTAAAATTATACATAATGCTAAAGTATTCCCATGTAATGAAAATAAATGTTACATATCCCTATCAGTGACTCCTGTAACACCCAACTGGAGACTATTTCCAGTGCAACAAACAATAAAAAGGGTTAGGGAGTACAAAACCAACGAGTCAAGGTTCTTTATCTGCAGGAGATATGATTATCTAAAATAGAAGATGCTGTAGCAATTACAACCTATTAACATTAACAGTAGAGTTCAACAAAATAAATATACCAGAAGTGATCACTCTCCTCTACACCAGCAATCGCCTTTGCAAACACAGGCCTGTTTGCCCATCTGTTCCCTAGCCAGCACCTTCACAGCACCTGTTCACTGTTGGGCTCTGAGAGGGCTGGGCGTGAGGCAGACAGGAACCACCCCCCTGAGCTCCCATCTAGTCACAGGGGACAGGTCTGAGAATGGAGCAGCGATACGTGTGGTATGTGGTGGCTGCAGGGCAGGAGAGGCCATTCCAACAGGTTTGGCCCTGGAAGACCTTCAGGCAAAGACCTGAGGCAGCAAGGAAGGAATACAGGAGACAAAAGCGTCTGCAGTGGCTCAGTGCTCTGTGTCTATGCATCCAAGATCCTACGGAGGCCAGGTGGGTGGTCAGGTCTACATGGAGACTGCCCCACTCGCCTGTTTACATTAGACCAGCACGGCGAGCAGGATGCAAGTTTTGTGCTCCTCAGAGAGAAAAGTCACAGTGGGCAGATGGGGTGGTTGCGAAGAAAGAGGAGTGGGTGACACAGTGTGGGTGCGTCTGAAAGGTAGAGGCAACCAGATCCGCTGGCAAAGTGGGTGTAGGGGTGAGAAAGAGGAGTCGTGGGGTCACCCACACTTTCTGGGCTGAGGGAGTTGAAGAAAATAACCTCACTGATACGGAAGGGAGTCGGGGAGAGACAGGTTTTGGCAAGCAGGGAGGGAGGAGGAACTGAGTTGGGCAGGCTGAGGTTTGAGAGTTCCGATATGAAGTCTGGAGTGCACGGGAGCAATATGGCTGGAAATAAAAACCGAAGCTCATCAGGCTGCAAGGTGACACTTACAGTCATGAGACCAGCAGAGTTCACACAGCTCCTGAATCTCAGGCCCCTGACTTTGCTGAGTCTAAACTAGTCTACAAAGTCTGCAGTGCATTCTGGGATCCCTCAACGAGCCTAGAGACTCAGAAGATGAGCTGGAGACAGTGAGCATTGACAGAGAACGGAAAAGCACCCACAAAAGCAACAAAACCTTCAAAAAGAAACAAAAGCATGACTACTAATTCTAGCAAAGAATAGGCATGACCTCCAGAAGAAACATTTGTAAAACACTGGCGATCACTTCGAATCCTGGGTAGGACAGAGAGTCGCAACACACTGGAGGACACACAGTTTGATACTCAGAACATCAGTTTTTCCCAAGCTGATCACTCACCCGGCTTGCCTCGAACCCCAGGAATCTGAACTGCACACAGCAAACAGAGTAACTGCCACAGACAGAGGTGAGGACCCTAGGATGAGGTTTGGGGGGAGCAGAGATCTGTGGGTGCCAATTCTGGGTGGTTGGACGCAGCCATCTCTGGCCCTTAAGGGGTTTTCCCACCCTGAGGGTTGGAGAGCTGAAGACGGATGGATATCTGCACATCAGCTCTCATGGCAGTACTGACGGCTAAACTGAGCCTGGGCCTTGTGTCCCACAGACACCGTAAACGCTGTTGTTGACCACAGCATCTCACCTGCAGGGGAGCCAAGAATGTCCTGCTCTGTGTCCATACTGCCTTTCATTCCTCGTCAGACGGGTGGAAGCCTGAGACCTGACCAGGTGTGCTCAGAGGGGCTCGAGGGTAGTGTTGTGCATGGACCTCTCCGTGGGCCATAAGTGCTATCTTGTGTGGCTACAGCTACATTCACAGACAGGGGCCAGATATGTCTCCAGACCAGAGTGACCCTTTCTGTACGGCTCGCACCTGTGGACAGGTATGAGCCCTCTAGTCATCGCCTCAGTGGTCCCCACACTGGGTTTGCTGACTAATAGCAGCTTTTGAAGTATTGGTCAGAGTTCCTGAATAATATGGCTCCATATCTAAATTTCTATGGGAAAGTTGCCACATCGGATTCATCAAAGACCTGTGCAGAAAAAATTTACTTTCTTAACTTGGCTTTTTTCCACCTGCATTTATTGCAGAATGCTTAAGTACAAGAACACCTATTAACATTCCCAGGGGTGTGCTGACCCTACAGGCCTGTGGGATCAAAGCATAGCACTTAAGATCGCCTCTGGGCAGACAGGGGTCGAATGTGGATGCCAACAGAGCAGAAAGTCCACAGGCAAGGAGCAAGGACTGGTAGGGCTCAGAAACCACCAGTAGATGTGAGCAGCTGACAGTGTGCAGCTTCGGGCCAGGGACTGTGCACAAGCTCCACCCAGACAGTTGGTGTCACACCCCGCCCCTGGCAGTGCATCAGGGTAAAGTTAGGGTTAAGTTTCCTGCCAGCAAGTCCCTTCTGCGGATTTACCAAGGGACTGACATCTGCTCGTTGCAGAGTCTTCTGCACTCACATTGCTGCGTTACTGTCCCCACCTGTCAGACCCAAAATCAACCTCCATGTGTCCAGTCAGAGTGGTAAAAGAAACGAGAGACAGATGCATAATGGAAAACTCTTCAGCCTAGAAAAAGAAGGGTCGATAGTCACTGTGACCCATCCTTAACCTGGAGATGTGTGAAGTGTAATAACTCAGGCAAAGAGAGAGCAGCTCTGCAGGACCTCACTCGAGTGTGAAATTGGAGAAAATCAAATCATAGAAGCAGAGAGAACAGGGCACTGGTGACAGAGGCTGGAGGCTAGGACCAGAGCTATTGGTCAAATGGCGCAAGACTCTGGAGGAACAGATTTTTCTAGGAGATTATTGTACAGTGCAGCAGGTGGAGTTGATAATCAAGGGTTGTACATTTCAAAATGATGAGAAAGTGAACTGTGAGTATTTGAGCTGACTGCCAAGTTCATTAGCTTGGCTATCTATTCCACACTGCAGTTATAAATCAGTATTCCACATCACACCCTAGATGTGCTACAACTAAAATCTGTCAATTCCAATAGGACAAAGGTTTTACCCACCCAAGGGAAAAGATCTTGTCACAAAACCAGGTGCCAGGAGGTCAAGGCTGACAGACATCCTCCAGGTTGGACAGCATTGCCACAAGGCAAGATTCGAATGCCATGCAGCTACTCAACCACACCCCACCCTCCTTAGGTGAATGCTGGATGCCCCCTCCGAAGAGTGCTGAGTAAGCATTAGAAAGCAAGCACCGCGTGCAGGCCCAGGAGCCCAGGAGCCAGCATCTGGAGGAGAGAGGACCCCAAGTCCAGTCAGACAGGGGTCAGAGCCAGCAGTGGGTGGTGACCTTTGTCAGCTCTCAGGCAGATGAGCTCCGGGGCTGGGGCGTGCACAGAGGCCTCGCAGGGGACATTCTCCGACCATTGCTACAACACGTGCTGTTCCTGGCCAGTCAGCCCAAGTTGCTCTACCAAGCCCACCCATCTGCTGTGGACCCAGTCGCTCCTGGCCCTGCCCCCTTCACACTGTGCGTGGGAGGCAGCATCCCCTCCCAAGGCTTTCTTGGATCTTATTTCTGGCTCATCTCTGTAGTTCCATTTCTCAGTATCTTTGCAGCCACTTGATAAGTGAAGTTTCCAGAAACCTCGCACTGAGACCTAGATGGTGTTAATAAGCATAATCTTCTCACAGAGTTCAGAAACTCAGCTGTCGCCAGCCCCACACTGCACACTACAGGGTCTCAGAGTGGCTGCCTGCCCCTGACAGGCCAAAGTCGGCCCCAAGCCAGGAGACCTGCCTTCATCACTGTCTCATCACTGGGACACAATACCCAGCATCCACAAGTAAAGGCAGGAAAAGCTTTTTTTTGCTCATGGTTTGCAAAGATTTCAGTCCATATTTTCCTGGCTCCCAGGCACAGCGGCTTGGCAAAGGGGAGTCACAGAGGAAAAACAGCTCATGGGATGGCATGCAGGAAGCAGAGAGCAGTCAGTGAGCCACGTCCCCAGCCTGGCCTTATCCTTCAGCATCTCATGTTTAAGTATAAACTCATCCATGGGCTCGTCCTCTGCTGAGCATTATGACCCAATGATCTGACACCTCCCCAAAGCCCCACGTAGGAGCACATGAGGCTCTCAGGGAATATCTAGATGTAAACAATAATCTGCCTCTGGATCATCTAGATTTAAACCATAATGCACCTCTATATGGAAAATGCATTTAGTCCAGCTCTAAGAGTTGCCAATACCTTACCAGCTTCAACGTTGCCAAAAAGTCCATGTCTTCCCAGAGACGTAAGGCCAATTCTTAGTTTTGAACTCCTGTTTAATTGAAAAAAAATTTAAACATTTCCAACATACAATGTCATTGGATAAACATGCCCATTCCAACATGTAGGAATTAGGGGATAGAAAGGAAGATACTAAGACAATACTGAAATCCAGCAGGACAAACGTTAGATGTCTGTGGCCGGATGAGGACCCAAAACCACTTACGGGGCCCCAAACTTACAGCACTGCCAGCGGTTACAACGCTCGTGACCTCTCTCTTAGGACAGCTTTGTGCGCTCCTTGCAGTTTTCCTCAGATGAGCCACCTTCCTGGCTTCTCCAGACTTCTGAGGTCTCCACTGCTCTTTCAGCTTCACCCTTCACACACCACCTTCTCAGGGGCGCTGCCTGGCCTCCCCGGCCTTCTTCTGCAATCTGGGTAGAAGCCTTCCTGACCCCAGAACTCCTGCATTCTGCATGCCTATGCCCACAAAGCCAGCACCACATGGAGGACGCCGAGGTCTGCTGCCAGCTGGACCCTTTTGCCTTTCGTCCACAATCGCAGAGACCTCTGATTGGCTGGGAGGCCATGCCTGGTAAATGGAATGCTGAGGAGTCAGTTCCCGCTCCGCAGCCTGCCACCATTCTGGAGTGTGGTGCCCTGGGGCTCTCTTCTTAAAGCAAAGTCTTTCACGTTGGCAGTTTTTTTTAATATAAATTGAATTCTTTATTGGTACAATTTATATACATCTCAAAATCATGTATAACATTGGGGAATTTGTACCAGTATATGACACAAGTTAATTCTCATTTTTACCCATATCCCTACCCACCCACACCTCCTCACCCCCTTTATACATGCTCTTTTATTTTCTTTCTGTATCATATTTATTCCTTCCCCTCATCACACTCCCACACCAAGTTTCCTATAGAAATTTCCCACTCTATAAAAGCTGTCATACTTTCTAAAGCTCATTTGCATCTACAGGTGTTCATGTCAAAGAGAAGATCCGGTAATTGTCTATCTGTGATCTATTGATTTCACTTATTAGTATATCCTCCAGGTGTCTCCATTTGCACCTAAATGGATCGATCTTGTCATTCTTTATGGCAGAGTAATACTCCATTTTATTTTTAAAAAACCACATCTTCTTTATCTACTCTCCAGTTGTTGGACATTTGGGTTGTTTCCAAGATTGAGCTATCACGAACTGAGCTGCTATGAACAAGGGTGTACATCTGTCTTTCCAATGTGAGTTTTTAAATCTTTTTGGGTATATTCCTAGCAGGGAGATAGCTGGGTCAAATGGAACCCCTAGACCTAGTTTTCTGAGAAATCTCCACACAGATCTCCACAATGGTTGCACAAGTCTGCAATCCCACCAACAGTGGAGAGGGGTTCCTTTCTCCCCACAGCCACGCCAGCATTTATCATTGGTTGATTTTGTGATCACGGCCATTCTTTGTGGAGTGAGATGAAATCTCAGTGCTGTTTTCATTTGCATCTCTCGAATGACCAGTGATGTTGAACATTTCTTCATATCACGTTGGCAGTTTTGAGGTGCTAAGGTAGGACAGTGCTGACTCCTCATCGCATTCCCTCCAGGCATTTTTATATTTTCAAAATCCGATGTACTTGACTTCTTTTTAATGTCAATGTTTTAGCAACCGAGCTCTCTTCTGTTCCATCTTTGCAGGCCCAACCTGTTTGCCTTGGGGCCTAATGCAAAACTTTTTAAGTGATTCTGCTGTGCCATTTGCTATGGATTCTCAACCTAGAACTAGCTGAAAGTCCCTGGCAATATCCGTGCCACTGCCTCAGCATTAGACTACCTTAACATTTCCCCTACCAGATTAATTAGTCTGCTGCCCTTAATCTCGATCAGCTACAAAGCCTAAGGACACCAAAACATGCAGGCAAAATGTCTGCCAGAGAAAAACACACATGGCTAGAGTTCAACTGCCACTGCGGTCCTCCTTCCAAACTATAACCTCCTGAGCGTGGCCTTACCTGGCTGCGTTACTGTCTACATTCTGGTCTCCTGAGCTCTGAGCAGAGTCTCCCATCAAAGTTGTCTCGCAGATCCTAGGGCTGCTTCCTCTGCCATCATCTTTTTGCCTTTCAGAACTCCTCCCATGAGCCAAGTCCACAAGCTTCCGAAGGACATGGCTGGGCAGTATCGCAGCAAGGACCGCGCTCCTGACCCAGATCTCTTACTTACTTTCTCGTCACTGAAACACAATACTCACCTCCCACAAGTTAGTGGAATAGAAGTTTATTTTGGCTCATAGTTTGTAGCAAGTCCAGTTCATAGTCAGCCAGCTCCAAAGCAGGGTAGCATGGCAGAAGGGTATGCTAAAGGCAAAACAGCTCATGGCATGGCCACAGGAAGCAGGGAGCCATCAAGAAAGGAGAGAGCAAGATAGACCTTTCCAGGCCACGCCCACAGTGACCTGCCTCCTCTCACCAGCCTTCACTCCCCAATAACACTTAACTATAAACTCTAATCCACTGGTGTGTATCACTCCCTCACGATCCAATCACCTCCTAAAAGCCCTATCTGTGAAGCTTTGGGGGACATCTAGATCAAATCACTGGGAAACAAACCATGGGAGGATGCCAAACCAACTCCCAAACATCTTGAATAAAAGAAGAAATCAGGAGGAGGCAGCTTAAACTATGTTATTTCCATGGTCCTAAGCATTGATAAAATGAGTAAAGTCAGTTTTAAGTTCCATCTGGCTTGCTGTGTAGACTTGCCCCAGGTGGCAGCTGCCAGCTCCACGCAATGCACCACATTATTTGGGATTAAGCCAAACCTCAGGTCCCCACCAACACCAGTGGTTTGAGGGTCAGCTCACACGAGGCTGTCCTGGGTGTGCAGGGTGCTCTTCTGTGAATCAGGGAAACAAAGTGCCCTGGAGAACCCACCCCCTACATCCCAGCATGCCTAGGCACCCCCATGCACTGCATGCATGTCTACACACATGATGCACCCCCCCACCTCCTCCTCGATGCTCACCACTGATCAGCAGTACCCTTGCTCAGTGCGAGCCAGCAGGAGTCTGCTGGTCCTTCTCAGCCCAGGCACCGTGGCACACTCACTGTGAGGCCCTCACGGGCTCTGACCTGAAGGGAAAGTGGTCAGCAGGCCTCTCCAGCTCCCTGCAATCACCCAGACACTGTTGGCCCGAGGGTGATTGGGGAGCACATACATCACTGTGTGAACTCGGGTGGAGTCATACAAGAGTGGCTCTGTGTGTAGCAGTGAAGGTGTGAATGTGCACGTGTGAGCACTATGGTCATGTGTGTTAGGTGTGTGCACTATGTGAGCACATGTGTGGTTATGTGCTTCAGCATGTGTGAGTGTGCATATAATTGTGTGAGCATGTGTTGATCATGTGAGGATGATGAGGGTTGGTTTGCATGTGAGTGTTACGAGAGTGTATTTGTGCCCACACATGTATATGAACATGTTTGAGGATATGTGTGTGCATGAGTGAGTAGCTACATGAGACTGTTTGTATATGTGTGTGGGCATGTTTTAGTGCAGCCCTGCATGGGTGCAAAATGTGCATGTGTTAGCCACTTCAGCACATGTGTGACCCCACATGAGCTTGTATGCATGTGTGATCACACATGCATGTCCTGGCTTTGCAATTTCACATATGCATGATGTGGTTTTTCTCCTCATCCTCTGCTGACAGTGGCACCAGGTGATACCTTCCCCTGGCCCCCAGTCTAGGCTTTCTTCTATCCCTGCTGATGGCCAGCACAGGTCCTCACAGGAGGAGACACACGGCCACATGTGGCCTGTGGCACCTGCAAGGTTCTTGGGGTTTTTCTGACATCAGACGAGCCAGCCAGCCTGGAACCATAGGAGCACCAGGCTTTCCTGTGGGACCCCAGGGCACGGGCACAGGAAACCCTCTCTCCAGCCAGGCTTGGCCCAGCAGGGACCACAGGCAGCAGCAGGACCGCAGCAGGCTGCAGGCCAGTGTGAGTATAGAGGGGTTTGGCAGGGACAGGCCCGTCTGTCCTGGGTGTCTCTGAAGCCAAGGCCCATGTGTCCCCAGACAGCCCTGAGCCCTGAAGCACAGTGACTAGGGGCCTTGTGGCCATGCAGCCTGGAGACAGACACTGACTTCACAGCTTTAGGACCAACCTTGTCCTGCCAATGTTTCCACTAAAGCAGATCACCCCCATTCAAGCTGCCTGTGTGTGGCCCAGCTCTCCTCTGCAGATTGGGCAGCCAGCACGCACGCGACCTGTGGGGACAGCAGCATTCCAGAGCACCAGATTGCAGCGTCAGTCCCCACGGGCCCTGCCCAGGGGTTTCGGAGCCACATTCCTAACCTGTGAGTCTGAGCAGCCAGGACTCAGGCTCAGCCCAGGGAGTTCAGTGTCCTCGTGGTGCCTTCTCTGGTTTCCCAAGGCCTCCTTCCCGTGCCTCAGGAGGGCGGGGACGCAGTGAGCCATCGCCCAGGCACCCCATTTGCAGGTGGATGTCTGACCCCCCCATGTCCCTGGTGACAGTTCAGTTACCTCTCCCGTAACAGGACCCCACACTTACTGCCATGGAGATCAAACAGACCACTTTTTCCAGAAGGATCCCAGGTCACACTGAAAACAAACCAAGATAGACTGGCCTCCCAGCAGCCACCCACGGGACATACCGCCCTCCATTTGGGTTTCTGTGGCTTTTGTTCCTGGTTTAAAAAAAAAAGTGGAAACACTGAAACCTAGTCTCTCCCTGGAGACAGGATTTTGTTAGCATTTGGGAAAGGCTGAGTACTCTCTCATCCAGTCTCCAGCGCCAGGAGAGAAGCTGTGACCCAAACCCTCCGCATAGTGACCCCGACCTTCATCAGTACCAGGCACATTTCTTCCCATGACTTGCAGACACTTACCAAGATTGTCCTCCAGGAAGACAGCACTTTAACTCCGGGACCCTCCGCAGGATGCCCCGAGAAACAGCCTGCAGACTCCGTGGGGACAGATGGCCAGGTCCTGTCCCGGTAGGAACCTCACCACTGGCCACTCCAGGGTGCACTCATTCCCTGTGAGCACTTGGCCAGGTTCACAACACTGGCCCTCGGCCCTCACGGGGCTGAAAGGCCCAGTTAGACGGCTCTGGGCTGGACAGGAAGGGAGCTCCTGCTGGGTGACCCGACTCCTGTGTGCTGTTGGGAAAGCAGAGACCAGCGCTGGGCCAAAGGCAGTCAGGCTGCAGACTGATGCCAAGAGGAGCAGAGAGCGAGGCAGTGCAGAGACTCCCGCTCTGAGGCACACCCAGACCTCCGCGTGCCTTGCACTACTCTCAAATGCAGGAGCTCACTGTGCCAGCCTTGCTGTGACACTTGAACAGGTCCACACTGGCAGCGTACCCAGCTACCCAGCACCTGGTAAGCATGTGGCAAGGGCAGCTCCTGCATGAACTGGCACAGGAGTGAAAATACACCAGCTGATGCTACCAGGGCTCCTCCTCTCTGGGACAGGCAAGGCCCCGCAGAGCAGCGGCCATCATGATAAAGACCCCAAGCCCGGAACCTGAAGCCTCTGGAGAAGGAGACTAGACAATGAGGGTTCCGGGAAGTGTCAGCCGGACAAACACAACTAAATCACCCACAGGTGGAGTGATAAGCAAGAGCCAGCTCCGGACAGAGTCCAGCAGCGCTGTGCAGACTAAGAGGCAGCCATGCAGGAGGAGAGGCCCGGGAGCCCTCGCACCAGTGCCCAGACGTGGGAGACAGGAAGCCTTGACCCAAACAAGCCCAAGTTCTCACATCTCCAAAGACCCAGACCTTTACTACGGGCTCACATAGCTCCTGCAGCTGAACAGGCTACTCTTTGTGGTGAGAACTTGCCATTCATACCCATTATCAAATCACAGGGCCTTTCCGAGTTGAAATGACCACAGCAGCCACAGAGCTGCTCCTGCTCCTCCCTCCGTGGTCTGAAGACTGAAAGGAGCAGGCCCTGACGGCACAGGCTGTCTCTCCCTCTCAGCTCCCGCCACCTTGCTGGTCCCCGGCAGGATCCGCAAGGCCCCCACCCGTCCCGTCTCAAGGGCGCCTCTGGCCGTGAAGGAGGTGGGTTCCTTGAGGAGGCACCAGCCCAAAGGATGGGAGAGATGGTGGGAGCCCACAGTGCCTCAGCCAGGTCCCCTGCCCCTCAGCCGGGAGGCACCAGAGTGACCCAGCACCGGCCCACGTCTGACTCCGCCTGCGCTTCTGCCATCTTAGCAGCTCGCCATGGCTCCCATGGGTCTCTGCTCCCTCTCCTGCTTTATCCTCCCCACCAGAAACCCCGCCGTGGCCATCTGGGTCCTCGCTGTCGCTAGAGCTCCACCTCTCGCCCCACAGAGAGGCCCCACAGCATCACGGGTGCCCTGGACCTCTCGTGTGCCTGTGTGTCATTGCCTGGCCAGCATCCACCCCTCCTAGGGCACCACAAACTCCATTCCTCGGTGCTTGGGTTTTGCTCCCAGCCTCGGCCAGGGACCTGCACAGCTAGGTACTTACTAAACACTGCAGGGTGAGCGAGCACTGTGAGGCTGGCAGCGCCAGGACATGCTGCCCGCAGGGACAGCTAGACTGGCTCAGACCAGGGCACCGAAGCTACACAGCGTGAGGGCATCTGCCCAGCAGCAGGTGCGGAGGGGTCTGGGCTCTGTGCAGTCCAGGGGAGCCCAGAGCCTCCACTCTTAAGCCAGGCGTGGGTCTGCCAGAGGAGCCGAGAAGCCACGGGGCCACACCATGGAAGAAGCAACACAACCACTCGGTCTGGAGTAGCACAGCACAGGGAGCACAGCCGGCTAGAGTGAGAGGGGAGCGGCCGGGAGAGGCCAACAGCCTAGGGAGCAGGAGCCTCATGGCTGCGTGGAGCAATCCATCAAATGCTCAGCTGTGGCCTGTGGTCCTGGGCTGACCAGCTGAAAGGAAGCCAGCTTGCGCTTGTCAGGCTCCAGCCGAGCACCAGCCGCAAAGGTGAGGTGGACCCAGCAGGGGACTGCCAGCCCACTTTGCTGGGGCCACATGAGGAAGCCAAAGGCTGCAGGCACAGCAGTGGTACAGGGTTCAGGCCACGGCTGCGCTGGCACTCATGGCTTCCCAGAGTTGTGAGGGTAGAAATAAGGCAGCAGAGAGGGCATCGACTACAGAGGATGAATTCAGGTCAGAGATGTTTAGACAAACGGAAGGAGAACTCCACACGGAGAGAAGCATCAGGAACAGGAAAGAAATTCATCTGTGTGGTCACCTGTGGTCACTGATGTCCAAGCCACATACAGTAGTCTCTGCTCTTCAGTCCTTAGTGTTTCCTTTTGGTTTCAGAAAAATAAAATTTTATGAAGCCAGATGTGGTGGCACATATTGGTAATCCCAGCATTTTGAGAAGCTGAGACTGGTGGATCAAAGGTTCAAACCCAGCCTGAGTCTGCTGTGGTTTATATCAACATTTCCCACAAAACCTCATGTGCTCACAGCTGGGTCAGGGGTGTGCTGGTCACTCGCCAATAGAGGTCCCTGCCTGTGGTATGGGGCGGGGAAGCTTGGTCAAAAAGGTGGGTCACTGGGGTGTGGCCTAGTAGCCAGGCAGGAAGGTGGGCATGGTAAAGTGGGGGCAGGGGAGTTTGGCCAGATTCCAGGACACATGCACCAAGTAATTCCCAGGACCCAAATATGCAGGTTCCCACAATGCGTTCAAGACGTGAAGAGCCAGGATGCCACAAGAGGCTCTCCATGTGCCTCTGCATGGTGGCTGCCTGTGGCTCCAAGATATAGTTTTATCGGGCTGGAGATTTAGCTCAGTGGTTCTGGCGCCTGCCTCGCAAGCGCAAGGTCCTGAGTTCGATCTCTGTAACCACATAGAATGCTGTGCGTGGTGACTCACGCCCACCAGCAATCAACACCACATACCACAGTGCCGGGCGTGGTGGCTCATGCCTGTCATCCCAGCACTCGGGAGGCAGAGACAGGAGGATTGCTGGGTTCAAGGCTTGCCTGGGCTCCATAGTGAGCTGAGGGCCAGCCTGAACTACAAAGTGAGAACCTGTCTCAAAAAAAAAAAAAAAAAAAAAGATATAGTTGTATCTTTCCTTTTAAATTCTCCTCTTTTGTTCGGCCCAACTTCAGTCTGGAGAGCTAGTTTCTCTCTTACCTTCCACTTTCAGTTTTTCAGCTAAGCTTTCCCACTACTTTCTGTTCGCCTTGTTCAATGCTTTGTTAGAGCTGCAAAGTATCTGGAAACTAAGAGGCGATCACCCCCAAAACCTGGTGAGCCATTTGTAAAAGGAGCCACCTGGTAAGAGCAGGGTTTATCTCCACCCTCCTCCCTGACCTCTCTCTACTTCTGGCCAAAGACGCCATGAGCTCCTCCTCTGCGACGCCCCTCTGCCACGCCGCGCTGCCTGGGAGCCAACTGACTGTGGACCGAAACCTCTAAACAGTCATCAAAAATAAACCTCTTCTCCTTATGGGTGTGGGTATCAGGTGTTGTGTCTCAACAATGAGAAAGCGAGTAAAAGAGAAACTTAGCAGGACTGAACTCATCATAAAAGGAATCCCCAATGCTGGGGTGGGGGCCTGGCTGCATTTTGTAGCTTAGGAACAGAAGGGAGGTGCAGAAGGGCTTGGCTTTGCCACTGTGAGAAGAGCAAAGCCAGGGGGAACGCAGTGCCAGGAGAGCATCCGCTGCACCCATAGCCACTGTGCTCAGCACCACTGGGATGAGCCAGAGCCCCCTGGGCTGGGCCCCGGTCCTGAGGTCAAGCCCAGCCCGCTCCTTCCGCCTCCTAGGAAACCACACAAGAGCGGGCACAGCTGTCAGCAAAAGAGGACACAGCTTTGCATGGGTATCTCCCCACCCTCCGCCAAGAAGGCAAGGCCTGTGAGGTGCCTTGGTGATTCAGCTTACAGATGGGGCATGAGCCACACAAGAAGCTGGTGGCCCCAGAATCACCAAATGCAGGGTGTGGGTCTGGTCGCTGTAGGTGATTGGTCTCCACGGACTCTGACTATGTCTGTGGTGCTCTTGGGGCTGCACAGATTGTAACTACGTGGAAAGGTGCTGTACATGGCACTACTGTACCCCTTTTACCAGTGCAGTCCGAGTGGCAGCTTAGCCTTCCTGTGGAGGAGGGGTCCGTGGCCATCACGGTCCAGCTTGTGTTGCTGCATCATTCAGGTCCTGGAGCTCTACACAATTGGCCTGTCAGCCACTTCAAAGGCCTGCTCCTGGGCTGCCAGTGTCTGTACCCATAGCCAGTGTGGGGATTGGCATGGACTCTGGCAGAAGTTCAGCCTGTCTGGGCTCCCTGAGTGGCCCTTCTCGGAAACGTTTCTAGCAGGCTGCTTTTCTACAAACTGTGGTGACCCCCAGCCAGATCAACCTGCGGCCAGCACACAAGCAGACAGGCTGCTACCTGTGAGCCCAGGTCATGGGCAACCCAGGGCTTGCTGACCACACCTCCTCATGGCCTGCAGGGACAGGGCTGACACAAGCCCGTGCCCGCCTCTCCTTCTGCTCACTGCTTCCCTCTGCCCTACATTCCTGATTCTGGCCCGCAGCCCCGAATTCCTGCCGTACCATACCAGGGGCAGGATGTGCATGACTCAGGAATTCACTCCTGCCACCTGGCCCAGCCTGAGCCTGAGGCCTGCAGGGACCGGTACGAGCCCCCCTGCTCACCAGGTAGCTGGCACATAGGCTGTGACTCAGGAGAGGGCCGTCCCTGGCCTACAGACCTTTGATTTCTCAAGCCAGGAGCCCAGCGATGCCCTGCTCTGAAACCAAGCAAGGGAGAACTTAATGCTCGCCACCCCCAGTCCAAGATGGAGGATGGGGACCTGACAGATGCGGCTGCCCTTGGTCAGTCCCCAGGTCTGGAGCGGTCCAGGCATGTGCCCCCAGACCCAACTAGGAGCTGCCGCAGGGCCTTGAGGAGTGCGGTCACGTCCCAGGAATGCTGTCTTTTGGGAAGGGCTCAAAATTACATGAAGCAATCTAGCTACGCAAGAGGATGAGCTCCAAAATCAACACATTCAGAAGGAAGCACTGCCAGAGCAAGAGGAGTCACCTTAGCACGTGCGAGCCAGTCCACACCCAGCCCCAGGGACCCCTGAGGCTCACACTGCACGCAGCAGCCCGCAGGGCGTCCGGCCACACCAGCCCTCCTGCCACGTGCCGCCGCTGCGTGCCCTGGCGGGGGCTCTGGAAAAATTCACATACAGCCTGGAACTCCATAAATATGTAGACCGTACAAACAGTTTGCTTTTTAGTTTAGGCCTTTGGACTGTTTTCACAAACAGAGCCATTCAGATCACCCTCTTCCAGCAGACACTGCTTACCGGTGTCACTGCCCCAAGTCACAGACCACGCACCATCAGCTGCTCTTGTCAGTTGCTAGAAACGCAGGCTTTGGAGCAGGCTTTTGGCTGCCACATGCATGGGCATGAGGACCACCTCTGGTCAGAACCACAGCCATGCCACCCTCCCCATCTCGCTGCGGAATGGACCAGGGCATCCCTCCACCAACGATTGACCATGCTAGCCAGCGTGGTGCCCACTGTTCCCCTGGTGTGTCCATGAGGGGCAGTAAGTACCAGCTCTGCAGTGATCTTAGGATCTCAAGTATTTCATAACCCTTCCTTCTAAATCCTGAACAAGCTTGTACTTGCTGTGTGGAAACTTCCTAGCAAACCATCGCTGTGCCTGGCACCCACAGAGCCCCTAGATCCCATCCTGAGATGGCCAGAGAGGGCCATGTGCAGGTGGGCGGCCCCATGCCCACAGACTAGGTCAAGGCCCTGGATACGGGACCGGCCAAGTGACACTGGTACATACGCAGAAGCGGTGGGGTTTCTGTTTGGGACACAGCTCTGATCTTTTCCTGTCATACTTGCCATCTCGCAATGTGCTACATCCCCTAATCCTCTGAACTCCCATATTTCCACATAATAATATACAGTTATGTTGGTTTTTTTTCCTTCTGTGTTGGGTTTTGAACCCAGAACCTTCACAGAGAACTATGTATCAGCTATTTTTATTGTTTTATTTTGAGACAGGGTCTTATTAATTTCCCTAAGTGGGGCTGGAATTTGCAATCCTCCTGCCTCAGCCTCCTAGAGTGATAATTACATTTTCCAAGAAGGCTTTACTTTCAGTTTACAAGAAACACTTTCTCTAAGCAACCAGCAGTGGAGGACTGAAGTTCCGAACCTAATTGTCCAAAGCATCCTGCCTGCTATTTCCTGCCATGTTTGACCCGAATCTGGGGTCGCCAGCATGCTAACTTGCCCCAGCCTTTCCCTGGTATCTGACTGAAAGCCCACATCCTGTAGCAACAAACACCTCAGCCTTGCAAATCCAGACCCTTGGTCCCTCTCTGGCAGTCCAGAATACATCCTTTTAATTTGTCTTGCAGCAAGCAGTCTCTTACAACCTAAAGCTTTTTCTTTTTTAAGAGCAGTTTTTCACAAAAGGCAGGGAAAATAGTGGAGAGAGCTGAGAAAGGCATTTGTATTTTCAAGGAAGACACAAGAACAAAGGAGCACACTTTTCTCCTCCCAGCAGCTCCTCCCTCTTCAGGAAGTTCACTTTCATTTGCTATTGTAGTATAGTCAGCAGGTCAAGGAGGGAAAGAGAGGAGGACAACAGGTCTTCCGTCTGCATTCCTCCGATGGAGCCAGCAGGGGGGTGACAGAGAGGCAGCAGGTTCCAGCAGGGGCCAAGCTCTTCCATAAACATCACCCACTGATTGTCTCTTTGTCAACCCCAGCTCCTTCCTATAGGCAGCTCCTGCCTCAGGTCCTCACCTGCTGGGACATGGGGTCCCAGCTATGCCAGGGTGTCAGTGAGGGCCTCAGCCTGGGCACATGGAGAGGAGCCTGCCTGACCAGCTGGCATCCCACAAGTCCATTGTCACTATACTCCCCAGAGGGTGCTAGCTGGCGCACAATCACAAAGGTTGAGGACATGCCAGCTCAGGCAGTTTCCAGGGCAGGCACAGCAATGCCTGATGCTGGCTTGCAGGGCATGCAGCCATCTGGGCATTGGATGACTGCTGCCAGCTCATCTCGAAAGCACTGGCACCAGTAGCAGGGATCCTGGGGAGGGTCTGGCTAAAGTTCATTCCCAAAGCTATGCTAAGGCTGGACAGAGAGAAATGAATAGGACTGTGGGAAGTGTGCATAGAGCATGTGTACACATGTGTGTGCATGCATGTACTTACATGTGTAAAAACCAGGTGTCAGGGCAGTAGAAGAATGGAGAGCAGATGGTCACAGTGCTTTGAGCATAACAAGAAGAAAATCAGAGAAGAGAAGGAAACCAAGACACCACCAAAGCATGGAAGAAAGAAAATCATCATGCTAACAAGAAGAGAAAGGGTGTAAGACCCAAGGAAAGGTCCCAAAAACACCTAAGAAGCGGACAAAAGCAGAGAGAAACTGGCTTCTCTGTGAACTGCAACAGCAGTCTTTACCCCATGACCCTGATAGGATGCCCCTGTACTCGCTTCCTACCTGCTGAGCCATCTAGAAGCGAAGGCCAACTGTGGCAGCCGTGGACTCACTCTCCTCACACCACCTCTATCTGGCAGATTCTTCTTTTATTTCTAACACACTTAGGAGCTAAAAAGAATCAAACTGGGGAGGAAACACAGACTCTTCCTAACGCGTCTACACTAGGATAAAGATGGCCCAGATCCTGCTTGGACCCACTCAGAGAAGACCGTAGCTCAAAGCTAACCATGACTTCAAAACCTGATGTATTTCTATACCTCAAGAGCTCCTGAGAGGGTAGCCCTGGGTGTCCTCACTTCACTAAATATACTGAACTCATGACCACAAAACTAGAGCTCGTTCCAGTGTGCCACCAATACAGGAACACAACTTCCATGGTGCAGAAGAAAATAGGAAATGAATCCACTGCTCTGCTTAGGAAGTGCACACTCACAAGGGGATGGAACAGGGTTTGTGATAGGTGTTCACTGTCACTTATTTTTAAAGCCAACTAAGAAGTAAGGAAACTCCCTCGTCAGCAGGGAACATCAGGAAAGAGATGGCTTGTAACCTGTGATGCCGTGGCACCTACCACTGGAGGATCCACTAACCTTTCACCAAGTGCCGGGGAAGCGTGTTCGTGTCCTTCAGTTATTTCCCTTCTCACACCTGATGTATTAGTCAGCTTTGACACTGTGATAAAATACCCAAGAAAGTCAACTGAAAGGTGGAAAAGTTTGCTTTAGTTCATAGTTTCAGAGGTTTCAGTCCATGATCAATTGGCTCCACTGTTCTGGGTCTGTGTGTGGCCATGCATCACGGCACAGGGCCTAGAGGAGGAAGCTGCTCACCTCATAGATCTGGGGTCCAGACAGGAAACAGGAAGGGACAGCCATCCCAGCGTTCTCTTCAAGGGAACCCCCTCATTGACCTCAGAGGCCCCACCTGCTGAAGGTTCTGTCACCTCTCAGTAGTTCCACAGACTGGGACCCATCCTTCAACATGTGGCCTTTGGGAGGCCCTTTGGGGGATCCACAGAGCTGGGGGACAAGTCTTGTGCTCACAGCAAAACAGAAGAGCCAGGCACCCTTTAGGGTCCGCTGAGTCACTCAGGAAAGACTTGCTAGGTAGAGTGCAATTCTCAGGTGAATTACGATACCGAGGACATTGTTTGGTCTCATGTCCTATTTCCACGGGGCCCTGCAAGCTCTATTCTCGATCCCATCTCCCCTTTTCATTACTCCGGGTCTCAGAGGAGGCAATCAACATCCAGGGGTCCCTGATCATCCCTGCAGCATGCCCCCAGTGTCACCTCAGATCGGGAACTTTAGCACAGCTGGAAAGAGGCTAAAAAGCTCACAAGCACCTGAGATCCTATTTCTTGTCCAGTGGGGACCAGAAAAGCTAGAGGAACAAGGCAGAAGTCTTGTGCACGGGTTTCCCAAGTTATTGCCCATCATGTAGGCACCTGGCTCCCCAGGGTGGCCATCCACACTCTTGGTGGGTGTTGTTTTTGTCACTAGAAGTGACACAGAGAGACATGAAATGAGCCATGAGGAGTCTATAGCGGTGACTAGCCATGAATTCTCCTCAGGAGCCAAATGCCCAATACAAGAGTTCACATAAAACCTTACAGCTCCTTCCACTTTTTGTTCTAGAAACTTCCGGAACCTGTAGGCCAACAGCACTGGTCTTAGAGAATTTGGCTGTGAGCAACAGCCTGGCCGGGTGAAAAGGGATTTATTATCATCCCCAAAGCAGGTAGCAGGGTGGGATGGTATTCTTGAGTTCTGCCCCACGGATGCTTTCCTGGGTGCCTCACCCATCAGCTTTGAGAGAATGAAGAGGGGCCTCTGAAAGATGCTGCTTGGAAGCAGGGAGAGTCTGTGGTAGGACACCTGACACCGCCGGATGGCTTATTTCTGAGAGAAGTCACCCCACACAGGACATTGCAGGTGCAACCTGAGCACTGCAGCTGGTGGCTTCCCCAAGAACAGAGTCAAGCCCTGCTTTATGCAGGCTGCCACACACGTGTGTGCAGTGTGTACTGCAGCCTGATCCTGGAAAGCAGGCAATCCTGGCCAAGGCCTGTGTCTCAGCTCCAGGCAGTCTTGCACCTGCCATGTGGGGCCATGTGTACTGCAAGGAGTGACAGGATCCAGGGAGCACTTTGCTCACAGACAGAACACAATGAAAAGGCAACTTACTAAACCCTCCTTCATCAGAACTATTTGCAGTCCACACCGTGGCTCCTCAATGGATGTCATGGCCTGGGGAAGGCCCAGGACTCAGTGAGAGCCACACAGCTCTTTACATCTACAAACCAGGTAGAGGAGACATCGACATGTTCACCACCTTGTCTGGAGTAGATTGTTTGTGTCCAGCTTGCAATGGTACACAGGGAGTTTTCACAATGAGCCGAAAGGGCTGGGTTGTATGATGAGCTCCTCCACAAGGAGAGACAAAGTCTGCCCCTGCTCAGTCCTGGCTGGGAAATCCAAGTTTGGAATATCAAAACATTTGAAAATTCTGGCTAACAGTGAAGTATGTTTGGACCCATGTGCATCTGTCTTCTTTATCAAAGATGCAGATCGCCCGCCGCCCAGATTCTGGCTCAGGAAGAAACAGTCTTCTTGGGCCCATTTCAGCCCAATCAGAAACAACCGCTGACATTCACACCCACTATTTCTTCCAGAGGGGTACACTTGGGTACCCAGCCCAACTGTAACTCCTAAGATCCAGATGGAACATCTCCTGATGCTGGAGGCAGAGGTTGCTCCTAAAAGAGAAAGAAATAGAGAAAAAAAAATAAGCATTTTCTTTTTCCTGGCAAAGTTTAATGTGGAAACTCGCATGACTAGATGTGTGGGCCCATGAGGACTGCCTCTGGGCCTGCCTGGCCTCTCTCTATTTACCTGTAATTACTAGGTCATACTTCTCCTTATATTGAGGTCAAATGTCCAGGCTTCAAGTGTTTTCCAGTTAGAACTTAGATCTAAAGCATTCCCCAAAGGTTCATGCGATGGGGTCCTGAGGGCCACACTTCATCAGTGGGTTAGATCCCTGGTGAAATCAGAATTTGATGGCATTATTAGGGAGTAATAGAATTTTAGGAGGAGCCCAGCTAAAGAGTCATGGGGGGTGACCTTGGGAGCTGTACCTTGCCCTGGCCCCTTCCTTGCTCTGCTTCCTGTCTCCCACCGGGTGAGCAGCCCGCCCCTGCCATGCCCTTCCACCACCGTGTTTCCACCTGCCACTGGGCTACACACCTAGGAGCAGCTGACTATGGACTGAACCCTCTGAAACCATAAGCCAGAAGAAACCTCTCCTCCTCTAAGTGAACAGTCCCACATATGTTGTCACAGCGAAACAAAGCTAAATGATACATCCCACACTTTGCCTAGAAAAAAAGAACAGAATCTGAATTGTATTCAGCCAATAAGTTGTTTGATAGTACTTCTGCCAAGTAATAGGTATTTAGGAATTTAAAAATGAAAGCAGAGCCGGAGATTTAGCTCAGTGGTTCCGGCGCCTGCCTCACAAGTGCAAGGTCCTGAGTTCAATCCTAGTAATCACATACAATGCTGGGCGTGGTGACTCACGCCCACCAGCAATCAATACCATATAAGACAGTGCCAGGCGTGGTGGCTCACGCCTGTAATCCCAACACTCAGGATGCAGAGGCAGGAGGATTGCTGAGTTCAAGGCTTACCTGGGCTATAGTGAGCTGAGGGCCAGCCTGAACTACAAAGCGAGACCCTGTCTCAAAAAGAAAGCTGTTGGTGTCCCTCATCCTGCTCCTAAAGCAAAACATCTGATTCCTCTGGAACCTATACTCTGAGACCCACATGAGGTTCCATCTACTCAGTCCCTTGTCCCCACAACCCAGGTTATCAGAGCCAGCTCTGCACCCCTTTCCAGTCACGGGCCATGGTCAGAACCACGCTACACCCTGTGTCCCTCCCAGCAGCCCAGAGCGCCATGTCTGCTTGCAAGGTCCCGTTCTGAGCACCCAAGGAGGGAAGTCTCATGACTCCCAGGTTGACTCACTTTCCCTGGGGGCTCTGTGACACCTGAGCTTGCTATGGGACCAAGCACAGTAGAGGAATGGACCAGCGATGGACCAGAGACTGGCCCTGAGCCTGAGCCTGAGCCTGACCCCCACCACAGCAGCACCCTTGTCTCTGGATGTAGGAATCCCACTGTGGAGCTTCTGAGGCCATCTTCGGTGCAGAGATACCTGCCCACTACCCACACAGCCCTCTCCCCCTTGAGCAAAAAGCCAGGCAAGCAGGGCAGGGCGTGTCTGCCTGGACATGAGCCAGGGCTCTGGCGGTCACTCGCCAGCCTGTGGACAGTCCCCACACCCACTGTCCTCAGAAGCTCCCCAGTGCGGGGCAGGAGTTGGGGGGCTGGGATCACAGTTTATGCCATTTTCACAAATCTCTGTCCTACAAAACACCCATCATTGTCCACCTGGCCCATTTAGTGATTTCGTTAGAGTTTGGCCCAAACCTGCACGCCTGACATTTCAAGTGAGTAGGCGTTTGGGCCCTGCAAGCTTCTGGTGTTCATCAGTCCAAACGCACTGACCCAGAGCTGCCCCTGGGTCCTTCATCCTGACCCGAGTTCCTGTCTGCTCTTGGCAGGACGTGCTCCTCAGGGCGGGACTTGGCTGTGAGCTGCCACACAGCAGGCTCTCCAGCACGTGACTCAGGCAAAGGCCTCTCAGTGCCTCACATAGACACAGGGGGTTCAATGCCACCTCTCCACTCCAGGTAGCATGCTTGTGGCAAAGGGATGACGGAGACTTCAGAAAGCTGACAGGAAAGACTGGCAGGAACCCGCGACCTTCATGGAGTTGACCTCACCTAGAAAGCTGATGAGCCAGGGTGCAGAGACCATTGGGCCAGCAGGGCACCAGCCGACCTTCCACCCTGACCTCAGTGTCCAGCACCCAGAAGGGGCTCATCTTCAAAGGGAAAAGAAGAAAGATGTGTTGCATACATGTACCAACTCTGCACAGTGAATGTATTATGTAGTACAAACATGTCCTAATAAAAATTTTGAAAATTTAAAAATATTTTAAAAGCGGGCCCATCTTATGGACTGCTCAGAGACAGTTACAGCAGTTTTCTCCATGGTTCCAGAAATGAAAAGCGCCAAGGCAACATTCCCATGGATGGCGTTGCCCTCCGTGACCAGAACAGAGACACTAGCAACATGAAGTCAAAGATCTATGTTCACTTCTGTGGCTTTTCTTTGGCCCGAGACAGGACACTTTGCCTTCATTTTTACTGTCATGTGATGAAATAGCAGCTTTACAGAAACCCCTGTGAGTCCCAGGGGCTGGCGCTGCAGAGATCCCGATGTACACTGACCCCCCACATATGTACACTCTGAATGACCATGCACACCCACCGACCCTCCTACATCAGAGAGATGGGCCTACTAGAGGAACTACAAACAAAATGAAAAAGAAGCATGGTTAGCTCCCTGTCATCCTAAGTGGACTCCAAGGTCACATAAAAGCAGGTCCTTCACCATTCTCAGGAGCTCTGTATGCTTCCTTCCAACTAAGGAGCCAGCATTTCCACAGCCCTCAGCACCAGCCTAACTTCCCAATGAGACAACTCACCTCATGGTCAATTTCCAGAAATAAAACTGGTTTCTTAATCATGTTTAAGGTTCAGGCCACTTATGTGAAGAAATACCTGTATGTGAATGTCAGGCCTTGCCTCTCTCTCACACAGAACGCTGGTCCTCTCCCCTCCTGGTACTTGCAGAGGCACAGCTGGTGTGTGTCGCAGCCACGCCCCGTGTTGTGTCCTCTCTCAACCCCCTCCACACACTTGGACCCCATCCTCCAAGTAACAGAGCTGCCCTGGCAGCTCCCAGCCTCTCGCTTCCTCCACAGGGTCTTTTGTTTCTGTGTTGTGCCCTCACTGATCTGCTGACTCTCACTGTGGATTTAAACACTACAAAACAAACCAGGGACGCTGTGCACTGAATGCAGTTCAACTGATGTTTTAGCAAAATCAGCTGAAATTTCTAATAAATGTTACTTGTCAGATTAGATACTGTCATTTTCAGATTTTTACTAAAAGATCCAGTGGACCAAATAGATTTTGAAATCTGTAAAAGATTAGTACAGTGGGCTTTTATTTAAAGTATATGACATCTCTATTAAAATAAATAAACAATTAATAAAACAGTAAAAAAAAATTGGGGGAAAATAAAATTATGTGTTTGAAAGCAAACATAGAATGCCAGGAAGGGCTGAGGAGCCCATCAGAATTCATCCAGGCTTTTTCCTGGTATTTTCCTTATATCTCTTTTCTAGTCTGTTAAACACACAGGCTTGCGCGCGCACGCACACACACACACACACACACACACACACACTGCCAATTAGATGGATTTAAAATTCAACCTAGGCATGTTTTTATTCAAAGACCATTTCAGTCTGAGGGCAGCAGATTGAAAGCAGAGGCTTCCCTGCTGTGCACTGATCAGCTATTGATTAGGGGGGGGCATTAACCTAAATCATCAATGCCAAATAATAGGCCTTTAGCCCAAAGGGAATGAGCTGAACGCATTTGTTATAGGAAAAGTAAAGCCAGCCTTTTGTGGAGAACCAAAGGCCCTGGTCTCTCTTGAGGGAAAGAAATGTTAATTGAAAAATTCCTTAAATAGGTGAAGGCTCTGAAGCTTGCCTGACATGAAAGGTATGAAATCACCACCAGGGGCCCCAGAGAAAGAGCTCTGCATCTAAGTGGGAGTTTCCCGAATGGTGCTGATTAATTTCCTATTCACAAAGACGGGCTGGTGGAAACAGGTCGTCGGCGTGTGGATCATGTGCATAGAGAAGTCGCAGTGAACTGGCTCCCGGACAAGGAAAACTGAAACAAAGAGACGCCCTCCTGGACACAGACAAGCAGAGCCTGCTGGTTCTCAGAAGGAACCGACATGCGGCTTTTTCTGTTTTGTTGGTTGACAAGCTCAGAAAAGTCATCGTTTGCCAACAAACAGAACACTGACTCTTAAGACCACATCCGGGGAATGTCTCTCATCCCGGTGACCCGTTTCCCGGTCAGCAGACCGGGAGAGAGTCCCCAGTTTCCCTGTGGCCTCAGGAACCTGCCCCAGCACAGGAAAGCCTGGCTTCATGGCGTGCCTGTCCTCAGGGAGATGCACATTATCGAAGTTAATCCAAACTGGTGTTTCTCTCCATGGATTTTTTGTCCCTTCTTCTAACCTCCGGACCTCAGTACAGGATATTCAACTCCTATTTCCTGGCCTGGGTAACAGCACCTGGTCCTGTGGAACAGGACGGCCATGACAGTGGGGCTCATGAAGGAGCCCAAAGTGAGGGGCCCACCGCCGCCCCCACGTCTGCATGAAAAGAGACCACGCTTTGGGGAAGGCTCCAGCAAGCTATACTCACCGCAGGGCTCAGGCTCCTGGGAGAGATGGCAGAAGTCTTGTGACACTTTGTGTTGAATGTTTTAAAAGCAAAACAGGGCAGACTCAGCTGGCCACGAATGTCTGTCTGTTCCGCCAGTGAAGGTGGCACTCGTACAGAACTGAGACTCACAGACATCCCCTGAGAACGCTCACTCACTTCGGGGGAGGGGGAGGGGAGCATCCAAAGTACTGGATGGAGCAGGGACAATGGTCTGCCACTGACAGGAGTGGTGTGGGCCAAGCGTGTTTCCCGAGGTTTCCAGGGCTCTGCCACGGAGGAAGGTAGCACCAGGATGCCCCGTCGCCTCACCAATGCCTAGGTCATACGGAGGCTGTGAACCGTGGTGCACAGGCGAATCTCCCCAAGTGATGAGTGCAGGTTCTATTCTTCAACTCCATGTGCAGTCGAAAACGCAAACTAAAATTTCTGTCGAATTCGGGGAAGACATTAAGCTACCCATTTTTAGTAAAGTGCTAGCAAGGATGTAAGAAACACGTGTACTCCTACAGTACTGGGGAAATCACCTGTGTCCAAATTTTAGAGGACACTGAGCATATTATCAGAAATGCAGAGGGCTGGGGTGTGGCTCCGGGATATGTGCTTGCTTAGTATGTAGGAAGGCTTAAATTTAACCCCCAGCACCCCCAAACAATCAAAAGCCTCAAAAAGGCCCATTCTATTTGTTGTTTTGACCAATAATTCTGGTTCCTAAACCTTATTTTAAATAATTATAAATTTACAAGACAATTTTTATGTTCAAACATTTATCGAAGTTCAATTTACACTAATAATTAACAGGGTATAGTGACACATACCTGTAGTCCCAACTACTTGGGAGGCTGAAGCAGAAGGATTGAAAACTCAGGACCAGCCTTAGTAAGACTTAGTAAGACCCTGTCTCAAAAGTCAAAACTATAATAAAAATAAAATAAAAAGGGTTGAAGAAGCATAGCTCAGTACTCCCTGGGATAAATCTTCAGCACCTCCCAAAATTCTTTTAAGAATAGTAATAATAAATAGGGCCAGAGATTTAGGTTCCAGTGCCTGCCTAGCAAGCGGAAGGTCCTGAGTTTGATCCCTGGTAACCACATACAACAATACCGGGCATGGTGACTCAGGCCCACCCACAGGCAGTACCACGCACCACAATATTGGGCATGGTGGCTCACACCTGTAATCCTGAAACTTGGGAGGCAGAGGCAGGAGGATTGCTGAGTTCCAGGCTTGCCCAGGCTACATAGTGAGCTCAGGGCCAGCATAAAAAGTGAGACCCTCTCTCAACATAAATAAATAAATAAATTAATTAATTAATTAATTAATTAATTAATAATATATGCAACATTAGGCATCAGCGTGGGTCTGTTGTTTCTTCTTTTCTTTTCTGAACTATTTGTAATGTCCCTTTTCCCCAACCTTTATGAGATCACTGTACTGCATTTTCATACTGCTACATCTGTCCCCTCATTCTACTCTTAGAAAGCTGGCTTAATGAAATTAACTTGGCTCCAGAAAAAAAAATATTTTCAAAACAACTTCACCCCAGCATTATCTGTAAAAGTGTTTTAGTATTTCCAACATTCAACTAAATATTAAAGAAGAAAAAGATGCTAAATAGCAGAACCTACCAAGTCAGTGGGATATGGAAAAGACATGACAATGCTGACAGGCAGAGAAACGCACACATGACAATATAAATCAAAAAGTAATTCCTGATGCAGAACCAAACACCAATGGTGTTTCACACACAGCAAATGCAAGAAGACCAGGACTATACAACCAATGTGGAGACCAAAGATTTTCCCTCTTATTCATCTCTCCTTTTGGGCTTTCTGGAGTGAGCACCTTTTAAGTGGAGCAGACAGTAAGCTTTGTTCATGAGTACAAAAATTGTGGCTAGGCCCGGGGATTTAGCTCAAGTGGTACCGTGCCTACCTTGGAAGCAGAAGGGCCTGAGTTTGATCCCTGGTACCAAAAAAAAAAAGAAAAAAGTTTTTTAAAAAATCGTGTCTAGATTTCCTTTCACCTCTAGGAGAGAAACTTTTTCTTTAAGGTCAAAGACCTCAAGTCCCCCCCCCACCACCACCACCACCTCCTGCTCACCACTGAAGGCACGCTGAGCTGGGCCTGCAGCCAGTGAGGCTGCTCCTGAACTCACAGTGCTGTGGAGCCACACAGCTGAGGAAGGGGGCAGCCCGGCTGGTGACATGGGATGTCAACGCTGTAGAGCCCTGCTCGTGACATGCCGCCAAGAGACTCTCCACTCGTCTGAGTCACTGCGTCATGTTTCATAAGGTTCAGTACTGAAAGATGCCCATGGCTGTCCATAACACACACCAACATGTGCGCACTCAGTACCTCCAATCAGCCCCCATGTATTCGACATGCACACCATACACATCAACATGTTCAGACACACTAACAAGCCCAGACAATCAGACACACACAGGTATGATCGGACACATCCAGACCCAACCTAACATACCCAGGCACATCAACAGCCGACACACAGCCATGTCAACCTCTCATATCTGTGGTCCTTTCAATGAAACAAGAAGGTTGTTGTAGCAAGGTTTTACAAGGGAGTAGATTTGATCCCAGACACATATTTACTGTATTATACTTTTAATATATTTTAATATAATTATTATACTATTATATTTACCCAAAACTCAAATGCAGAGGGTCTAAGAGATCTGCTCATGCTCTAGAGACCCGAAGAATCCAGCTAAGGACCTGGATCCCACACCAGTGTCCCTCACAAGTCCAGCTGAAGGCCTAAAGCCCAAGGCAATGTCCACAAGTCCAGCCAGAGGCCTAGAGCCCACAGTGATGTCACATGCAGCTTCTTATCAAGGATCTGCCCTGGGAAGGCCCAAAGGCCAGTGATGAAAGCTAGGCTGTCTGCACCGACGGGGTGGAGGGTCTGTGTCACCAGGCTGAAGGATCTGCACTGGAACAAGGAAGCGACACCCAAGGCGAAGACCAGAGCTCCTCTGAAGAGAAAGGCAGCCGTTCCCAGTGACGGTAATGACCACAGTTCCTCCGACAGTGGGAACAGAAACAGTCATTTCAGAAACACCAGCCGCAGCTAACTCTCCAGGAAAAATCCGCACACATTCTCCCCTTCTTGTTCTCCCCGATGCCACTGGCAATAGCCCTCAGGTGTGTCTTCTACCCCCCCAGACCGTGCTGACTCAGTTCAGCTGGGCGCTCCGAGCTGACCATTAGTTAAATCACCACAAAGGTCGGCATTCCCTCTCTCTAAAGGCCCTGAATAATTAGCCCCTGTTCCTTGTCCCACTGACCCTTCTAACAAGAATCTGGGGAACGTACAAGAATTTTCTTCTGGGCACAGATGTTGCTATAAACACAACATTTTCAGCTGATGTCCCTTGCAAAGGCCAGAAGTTAAAGGGATGAGGCGTGTCTGAGCTCATACTAAAACGAGCATTTATCATGTGATGAAAACAACTGACTCCACACAATAGGATAATAAATAATACACCAAACCAAGCACTCGAGGCTTTCAGAATTTCACACTTGGCATTAGCTGGCATCGTTTATTTAAACACAAATTGAATTAACAAAATATTCAACATATGTTCAGTTTAAATGCTGCTAAATCGGATGAGACATCTAAAAGCTGATGCACAGTCTGCAGTGGAGGATGAGGCCGCGGGGCAGCCTCTCGCTGGAGGGAGCACAGGGAGACGCAGAAGGTGGCTAGCTCCGCACTGCACTAGAGGCCTGAACTCTCGGCCCAGAGGAAGGGTTGATTAATGCCACCGCCAAATGTGTGCCTACACCTAACCCTGACCTCATCAAACCCTGCTGCCACCATCTGCTGTTTTTAATTCCTCTGCAATATTTGTATTTGCTGCCTCACTCCGACAAAGGGTGGGGGCTGTGTGCACCCTGGCTGGCTGGTTGGCCCAGCCAGAAGGCATCTGTTGCCCTCGGTCCAGCAGCATCTGCTACTATTTCTCACTTTCCTCCCGCGTGCTGTGAGATACGGTTTCTCCCAAAGGTGGCCCGTCCGCACGCACATCAATCCCGTCATTGTCCGCGGTCTGTTCCCACGGTGCCGCTCATTGCTTAGCTGCTGGGCTCTGCTGGCTGGCAGGCTGTCTGTAACCCAAGATACTATGTGATTGAGCTACGCCATTAGCCCTTCCCCGAGCTCAGGACACTTGATGAAGCTCCCAGGAGAGGCCGGCACAGGTAGGCTGACTGCTAGACCAGGTGCCCACGCCTTGCTGCTCGTGCCCGGGACATCTGAGTGCAGCAAGCACCTTGCCCGGGTTGCCCTGACAGAACTCACTTCAGAGAGGTAGAAATGGGTTGGAGGGCCCCATCATCCTTCTGGCTTTTCTTGTGTTTTAATGTAAAACATTATAAGAAGATGAGTTGTTTTTCTCCAGATTCTTGCTCAGTTAGCAAGCGCCATGATAAAACGTGTACGTGAAGGCCGTTACTTAAGCATCTGATTTCTGAAATCTCTGCCACCAGGGTCTGCCTGGCTGCTGCTGATGTCTGCCACCGTCACTGCTGGCCACACTTTCAGAGCTGTCTGTCCTTCTTCCTGGAAGCTGCTTCTCACCACAGTGCTCCGCGCAGAAGCCTGGACTGCGGAGGGGGAAGAGAGGGCAGAGGTTAGCTACAGGGAGATTGTCACCTCGGGAATGTCACCTAATAACTCACAGGGGCAAATGACCCAGACAAACGGCCAGGCGTGAGCGTGGCCTTGGCTGTCAACACTCCCTGGCTCTAGGGTGGGTCTAAGCCCAAAAGTCCTGAGCACCATCCCTGCAGAATGCAGGTGACAGAATAGCGAGGCTGTGGCTGCCCGGATGCTCCCGTCCACGTCTATGCAGCCGCTTTGTCTCACAGCCAAGGCTCCAAGGCCATCCGGGTGCTTTACAGGCGATGTTAGAGTTTAAAGTAAGCATTGGCCAGGAAGAGATTTTCTTAAATTCAACAAAATGTAATCTTCGTAAGTAATAACATACCAGATATTCAGAACCGTGAATGTCCTTGCACATTGCTGGCCACCGTCAGGGCTGACCCTAACCCTACACATGAGTAAGTCGTCCTCCGCCCACCTGGAGCCTCGCCTGTCACAGCCCTGACCGGCCCTGACCCATTCCTAGCCCCAGCTTCCCCTCCAAGACTCTGCGTTCACAAAGCACGGCTGAAAAAGAAATCCATGAAATGTATAACACAATTCTTCAGAAGTGGTTCCTACCGGCGGTCATCTCTGTAAAGTCCTTGGACTCTGCAGCCAAAATGCATGCCAGCTGAGCCCTCCATGGGCATCCAGGCTGGTAGCCAAGGAGCGCTGCAAGAAGCAAAGATCTTTCATGGGCTATGCTGCTGCTCCTTCCTGTGAAAGGCAGGAAAGCAAGTTTCTGATGTGCCTGGCAACCAGCCCATATGGCCCCTTGTGTCATTATTCAGTGTACCCAGTCCCAGCAGATGGGTGTGATGGCCACAGGAAACATAGTCGTGGCAGTGGACCCAGACCTGGCTGTTGCCCTGGTTTTGGAGGTCCTGAAAAGATGCTCTGGTCCCTGGTGTTTAGGCCCCTCAACCTTCCTCTAGGATCCCTTCCCATACTTGTAAAACTATATTCCTGGACCAGGGTTTTAGCCTAGTGGTTCTGGCACCTGCCTCGTAAGCACAAGGTCCCTAGTTCAATCCCCGGTAACCACATGCCATGATGCCGGGCATGGAAGCTCACACCTATAATCTCAGCACTCGGGAAGCAGAGGCAGGAGGATTGCTGTGAGTTCAAGGCTTGCCTGGGCTACATAGTGAGCTCAGGGCCAGCCTGAACTACAGAGCGAGACCCTGCCTCAAAAACAAAGAAATTCCTGACAAATAAAAATGTAGTTTTCAGGACAGATCTGAGCCACAGAGAAAGCTGATGTTCAGGTGAGATGGCCCTTCCAGCCGCTGGAGTTTGGGCATGAGCACTGCCCTGTCATCACTGGGAATCCCAGGGCAGCAGCCAGAGCTATTCCCACTCTGGAACCCGTGGTCTCTGCCGTGTCCACCATGTCCTAGCTCCAGGCTCAGGTCTGCTAGCTGGGTGGAGTTCTTAAAGCCACCATCATTCCTGTTTACAGCCACACCTGACAGACTCCTTCAGGCTCCACTCCACCAGCCTGTGAGAGGGAAGGGAGAGGCAGGGCCCCGCATGTGCCAGATCCACCACCGAAGTCCTCCTGTGTGTCTGAAGGCATGTCTCCCCACAGGACTTTCTGCCCTGGGTGCCGAAGTACTGACTGAGGAAAGGTCAGGGGAACAATGGCCAGTTCCTGGGAAGGGGCAGAGCCCTCCGCCCTCCCCTCCCCCTCACAGGCTGAGAGCACATTCTCACCCTCTCACACTCTCACTCACACTTTCTCATTCTCACCATGTCACTCACACTCAGATTCTAACTCTCAATCTCACGCTCATAATCACACACTCACACCTTCCTTTGTTCAGGATGAGTCAGCTCCTCCTCCTCCTGTTCCTCCTCCCCCTCCTTCTTCCTCCTCCTCCACCTCAGTCCTCTTTCAGAGAACACAACAGGTCACTTCAAGTTCACAGAGGACCTTGAATTTCACAGATGTTCTTTTCTCTTCTCCACATTGCCCTGATGGGACAAGCCACAACCTATAGCTCCATTAGTCTTGGTTCCAACACCCACCCAGCCCACTCTGATCACAGAAGTCCTCAGGGCAGGACAGGTGACCAAACAGGGGACCTCAGCTCAGAGTCTGGGTCCAGCACCACACTACAGGAAAGTACAACCAAGCCCACAGCCAGACTCAGAAAATGGCCTTCAAGCCAAGCTGACTTTCTGGTACGTCAAGATCAGGAGTGATTTGACACTGATGTGTTTCTCTTTGCCTCGCCATTTCATAGTTTGAGTAGTCATCTGAAATGGGATTTCCTGAGCAATGTCCTGTCATGACAACATGCACCTACATCAGCAACTTTGCTGCAGGCAGACCTGACAAGGCACCTCTCTGCTAGCCACAGGGAATGCAAAGCCCAAATGCCATTTGTGCACCTCAGAGTGTCAAGAGGCAGGAAACTCAGCCTCTGCAGTCCAAGGAAGACTCAGCAGCAGGAGGACCAGCTTGCCCGCAGGGCAGGAAGTCGCCACTGTAGAGGACTGCAGGCCTGGCCCCAGGGGCAGAGTTCGCTCATGTTCCTGTTTTGGTTTCCAAGCTTCATCTCTAAAAACTTTCATTTACATAACTTTTCCAACTGCCCTGCTTGGCACCCTTTGCTGTGAGAGGATAGTTGGAGAGTTGTAAGCCCAAATCTCTGAGATGGACACAGGGCTCAGCACACCCCAGCGCAGCCTGCAGGGGCTGAGCCACTATGGTGACACCCCCAGGGGACAGGTCAGGGGATACCTTCCCACCTACACTTTGCTCTGCCTATAAAAATGGCCTGATTCATCCTGTACATTCCATGGAGTGGGAAAGGAAATAGCTCTACACAGCCAGCGTTTGAGTGGGGTCACTGACACACAAGGCAAGGACATTTCTGAAGACGAGGTAGAGTCACAAAGCTGACTTTGGAAAAAAACTTGGTTGCCATGAGACCTAGCACTTTCATTTCTCTTTGTGCTGTTTTTAAATTAGGAAAGCTTGGCTTCTCTGGTGCCAATGAGTCTTGGCTCCATCCCACAACAAGAGGGGACATGTCCTTCCAAATAAGGGCTGTTAGTTCAGTCAATTGACTTGAGTTGGAAAATCTAAAGTAGAACAGGGGAGAGACATTGAGCGCTTACTAACAGGCAGACCTCAGAAACACACTAACCCCAGAGACTCACAAGAGGTTCCCCAAAATAATTCTGAACCTCAGGCAAGCGCAGGGTGGGCTGCCTTGCTGAGTGGTACCTTAACTATGAGAATGATGACCTGACCCTGCAAAGGTGGCCCTTGTTTCAGATGAAATGGAAACAGTGGTGAGGTTCACATGCTCAAAGGGCTCTGCCAGCCAGGTCCAGCGTCTCTCCTGTTGGCCTGCTGGGCATGAGCTGCTTCGCAACCTCACAACAGAGCCTTGGAAAATTGGGTAACAGTGTGTGATAGTATGTAGAGGATATTGTATGTCTGATCTTCCATCCGTAGAGGATGGAACTGTGGCCTCATGTCAAGTCAAGTGTCTGGAGAGAAATGTCCACAATCCAAGGGGGACAAGCAAGTCCCCATAACTGATGCTCCAGATGGTCCACCCATCCCTGTGGACAGGACACATTCCCCACCGGAGGGAAGCACCCGTCCAGCCTGGAGGGCTGGCTGCCCATAGGAGAGATGCATCTCCCAGCCCAGGGGCCTCACCCCTTCACACACTTTGCTCTCAACATCCCAGAAATGTTCTGTCTCTGTCACTTCTTGCAGATACCAAGCCACCCTTTCCAGCCCCTGGGCTATCTTCCAGCAAGTGTCATACCCTGGGAGCCAGGCAGCTGCAGATCCACAACTCAGAGCCATCAGGACACAGAAGTATTCTCACTGTCTTCCCTGAAGGCACCAGGCAGAACACTGCCTTAGATCAGCCCTCTGAGCAGCCTAGAAACTAATGCCTCTACCAGCCCACAGTGTAACCCCTGCCAGGCCCTTTCTGCCACTAAGTAGCCTTGGTAGAATTTCTCGCTTTGGGATTGGCAGGAGGGCTCTTCTGTAAGGAAGTGAGTGTGTGTCCCCGGGATGATGACATGCTATGGCCCCAACATGAAAGAGGTGCTCAGGAGTCCTGTAACTGGGTAAGCCCAGAATACAGCAACCATACAGCACAATGCTGTCCACCAGCAACCAGAAAACACATGATGAAACCCACTGATTTTGAGCACACCACCCCCCCAAACCTGGTTGCTAAGACAGGGGATGTGGGGCTAGGGCATCTTTACCGCAGCCCCAGGGGCTGTGAAGGCCCTTCTTGCATCCTCACACACTGAGCACATGCCAACCATTCTGTACTACTGTCTTCCATATTCCTCATGATACTGTGTTAGGGAGATGTCTTGGTTCCTGTCACAGAATAGGAACATGCAGCTAAATTCACACAACCCTAAAGACAGCTGACTGGAACGTGGTTCTTCTTCCACTGAAACTGCTTTGTCCAGAGGTCAGTTCAGCCTCATAGGCTGTGCTGTTTAATTGAGTTAAATAAACCAACTGAAAAATGGCCTTTCTCCATCTTAAGCAAACACTATACCAACCAGGTACCAGGGTATAAATTGACTTATCTGAAGCTTCAATTTATAACCTGTATGGATAGCAAGGAGCTCATATGGCAGCAGGAGAAGCTTTGAACAGAGGGAAGGAAGAAGTAAGTGGGTGGTTTTGCTGGTGGTCCCAACAGGGGCACTGTTCTTGGAAAGCCCAGAGTATTCCTGAGACTGTATCTAAAGACAGAGCAATCGAAGTGCTCAGGGTCAAGGTCAACATGGTGCTACTCCAGCAGCAGAGTGCTAGTAGGGACCACATAGGTCGCTACTTATTTTCCCGTGGCTCTGTAATAATCAGAAAGACTAGTAAATGTCCTTATTCTCACTATTAAAGTCTCAGGTCTATGCTGAAACCTTACTGTGGGCCAAATGGAAACTGACTTTCCAGAAAAATCTCTGTATGCCCTTCCAGTTCTGCAAGATACTGCTGCTGGATCCAAGCTTTGCTTAGAATCGTGAGGATTGTGACATCTCACTGAAGCTCAGTCTTCCCAGCCATTGATGAGTTCTCTCCAGCTTGACTTCCCCCCCTTACCTGCACAGAGCTGTGCAAATCAGGGAATACCGTGGAGATGTCACACACTGTGGGAATGACCAGGAGCCAGGGCCCTGACACAATGAATGATAAATTAGTCAAACCAAAAATCTGTTGGAACAAGAGTATTGCTGCCCAAAGCAGTCCACAAGGAAATATAATGCATTCTCACACCTTATGCTTTCTGAGGTTATGAGCGATGTCTCTCTGATTAGGCACATGGCCCCTGGCAAGCATTCAGAGACCAGAGACCAAAGTCCCCCTGACATCCCAAGCAACATGGCTCCTCCCTTATAGCAGCCCAAAGCAAGAATCTAAATTCTTGACCCGGTATGCAAAACCTTGAAAAGCAAAGCCAGATTTTTCGTTGAAATTTCTAAGAAAACCAAAACAGAATGTCACTTCTCTGTGTCCTGAATCTAAAATACAATGTGAGGAACTGCACAGCTAAGATCCTGTGTTAGTTATGAGTTTCAGAACTCCTTTACTGCCCTTGCTCTGCAGGCCCGAGCACTGCCAGCCAGCAAAAGCAAGCCAGCAGCCCTTAATTATCCTTGGAAAGTCATGGGAATCCACCACTCATTTGTCTGTGGCACGATGGATACCACTGAGAGCCAGGTGGCCCACAGTGTAGCTGAGCAGCCCAGATAATACCTTATGGTAAGGCAGTCTAAGCTCATAACGATGTGAAATCTTGGCCTGCAGAAATGGGGTGGGGTTGGGGAGCACACAGTGCACATTTAACCAATTTAGTGTTTCGTGCATGGTGGAGGTCATGGACCTTGTAAGTCTAATAGGAAAACCTAACAGTGCAATTCAGCACTTCTTGTCTTCTAAATCAGTTGATGACATCTCCAAGAAGTGCCGAGTATGTGCTGAGAAATGTGTGAGAGTCTGAGGAGAGAGATTAAAGATGTCACATGGGCCTGGGGGGCTCAGTCTGAAGAGGAGATGGGCACATGAGCAGTCCCAGTGGAGAGGCATTACCCCCCCACCCTGCTGCAGCATGGAATGTACACTTCCTGTTGAGAGAGGGCACTGGGTCTGGAGGATGAGAGGGACTTTCCTAGGGTCACAGCCTGTCGCCCTCAGGCCAGCCCTGATTTGGCTGAAAGTTGGATTGAAGTCAGCCAGCCCACACCAGTGCTTCTCAACCAAGAGCAGGACAGCCACCTGAGCACCACACCTGTGTCCTAGAAGGTTGCCTGTTGTGCACAGTGCACAGTCAGGAGCTGGAAATGTGCATTTGGCCTCTTTAAAAACCTTCAGCCCTGGCCAGGAAAGCCATGCAAAGCCCAAGGACACAAGATGAGGAAAACAAGAAGCAGAAGTCACACCTCATTCCTCATCCTTCTATCTCTTTCTTCTCCCTTTACTTCCTCCTTCTCTTACGTTGCTCTTCATGTAAAAGCACATGTGAAATGTGACACCCTCCAGCGAGGCCCTTACTGAAGACACGGGCAGGGTCATTTCGTTAGTTACCCGCAGAAGACAGAAAGTTCCTGCCAATGAACGGTAGCCTGAGATGTGCATTCCCATGTGCTTCCAGGCACTGGGAACCGAGGTCCTGTTTGTAGCCAGCTGCTCCCCTGTTCAGCACATGAGGCCCCGCCTGGGGCCTCCCCAGGTTTGTGGTCAGCACAGCCCAGTATGTCTTTGTCACTACTGTGGGACAAAAATAAAACCTCATGCCAATAATAAATAGAATTTCTTTTTTTGGTGCATTGCTGCCGTACAAAGACTCATCTTAGGTTGGCTGGGGCACTCAGAACTCTGAGTCCTGTCCTAGCTGACCTTAGGAAGGTCCAACACATTCCTTGCTGTATGTGCTCTCTGCCCAAAAGGCAGCTGCAGTGCCGAGGTTGTTACATGAGCCCACATGCAAGTGTCTGCTAGAGGAGACCCTGTAGGAAATGTTGCAAACGTTCCTGTAAATGCCTGGTGCGGGGATCCTGCCCTAGAAGAGCTGTGACCTGGGGAGACGTAAGCATGTGTATACATGCACATACATGCTCTCTCTCTCTTTCTCTCACACACACACACACATACACACACACACACACACACTGCCATACAGGGCTGTGTGAGACTGCACATTTTACAGTATTTTAATATAAAAACAAGGTTCAATGAGGACAACAAAAAAGGCCTGTCTATTCTTTTTTTTTCTTTTTGGAGACAGGGTCTCGCTTTGTAGTTCAGGCTGGCCCTGAGCTCACTATGGTGCCCAGGCAAGCCGCCGCGAACTCAGCAATCCTCCTGTCTCTGCCTCCCGAGTGCTGGGATGACAGGCGTGAGCCACCACGTCCGGCATTGTGGTATGCGGTGTTGATTGTTGGTGGGCGTGCCTCCACGCCCAGCATTATA
>PVIC010012010.1:0-26646 GCA_004025085.1 Thryonomys swinderianus
CCCCATATTGTTGATTGTCTTCTAGCGGTGTCAGTGGTTTCTTTTTCTGTGCAGGACCTTTTTAGTAGTATGAGATCCCATTTGTTGATTCTTCTGCTATTTCTCATGCTATAGATATTTTGTTTATGAAGTCTCTGCCTAATCCAGTGTCTCCAAGAGTTCTACCTAACCTGGGAAGCTACAACTTTTTGCACGTGTCCCTTTATCCTCAAGTAGGCTAACCTAGACTTATTTACACTGGCCCTGTTCTAAGAAGACAGATTTTCAAAATCCTGAGCCATAGGCTCAGAACCCCCACAGAGCTATTTTACTCTGTTGCATTGGTTTCAGGAAGTCCCAAGACCAGCCTGTCCTGAAAGTCAGAATGAGAAATTGTATCTTCTTTGTTGTGGTCCATATTGGGATGAACTGGTGGATATTGCTATATACTTTATATTTGGATGGAGAAATAAAGGTTCCTTGTCTATGAACAGTGGTTTCTGATAGCAAGTGTTTTTTTCTGTGTACTCACTTGATATGTTTCATTTGTCACTCTTAATAGATTTGCTTCTAAAGAACATTAGAAAGTAGTGTTTTCTGTCAAGAGCCAGGAAAAGGTTCTACAGAAAGGAAAACATTTGTTACATTATGCTTCTGAAGTTGATTTGCAAAGGGGAAGTTGAACTTTTTGAGAATGATAACTTTTAGGAATTTTGAGAGATTCTAAAAACCTCAAAGTGAGAATTGAAAGTAAGCACGAATTTACTTTCTGAAATCACTGGAAATGTAAGAATAAATATTGTGAGGTCTTATCTCTTGTGTTTCCCACTCTTCTCACCTTCTCCTTTTATAGAAGTTCTATTTCCAGTTTCTCCTTCAATATGTTTTGTCCTTTGGGTCTTTTTTCCCTTGCTTTCCACTCTCCTTCATCAATATGTGTTACATGCATAAACAAGTCCCTTATGATGAAGCAGATCATTGTACTGCAAACATGTACTAAATAAATAAATAAATAAATAAATAAATAAATAAATGTTAAAAATACAGATTTTAAAATCTCCAGGTTTATGAAAATGAGACCAATGAGGAAGTACTAAAAAGGAAATATAGGAATACCAGGGGGAATAGAATTGGATAACATAGGTTATGATAGGATAGGATAGCATGGCATGGCATGGCATGGCATGGCATGGCATAGCATAGCATAACATAGAATAGCATAGAGTAGACACCATGGCACCCTGAAATCCCAGAACCTACTAATTGTAATTACAAGCTTGGTAATTATTTTCATATAGTGCAGTCTTTATGGTCTTTATGATTCATTGCCTATTCTGACTTGTACATGTTTGACCCTTCTTAGGAGAAGATTATAGTTCGGTGGGTGTTTATCTCAAAGGATGTTGTATGTGTTTCTATACCTGTGCTTTAAGTCACCCACCACTCTCTGTTCTATTTTGCCAAACGCTCTAGAATAAACTCATCACTTCTAATGCTCACTATAAGAAAATCATCTCTCTTAAGTGAGCATCACCAGGTGGTCCCTTGACCCTAAACGTCGTGGATTATGAGAACAATGATGGGTGCTGTTGAGAGCTGAACTGATCTTTTTATCAAATGTGTAGCATCTGCTGTCTGCACATGAGAGTAGCTGTTCCTGTGATGCCGAGTCCCACATAATCCGTCTCATCAACTACTCCCCACCATTGTACATCATTATCTCTGTGGCTTAACAGTCCATGATCTTTGTTTTAACAATTTGGTTACCTGCCATGGCACGCAGGTGCTGTTCTTGGTGCTGAAGTTAGCCCATGAACTGGCTTTTAGATGTTAAACTCATACAAAAATGACTTAGAGGAACTATTTCACTCAATTTTTTATGCAAGACTTCTGGGGAACATTGCAATAAAATTAGAAACTTGCTATGACAGAATGGAGGGTCAACTTGATTGATTTGGGGATTCACCTAGAGGATTGGTAGAGCATAATTCTAGGTGTTTCTGCATGGGGTATTGAGACATGGCTTTTGTGTCTATGTTTGGTTCTTAACCACATTATGATGGAAATGATATACAATGTAATCAACCTACCATTAGATCACAGGCTTATCCCTGGGTGTAGTGCCCTAACAGGGATTAAGTGTTGGTCTCGTCTCTTGACAGATTGGACACTCAGTAGAAAGTATAACCAGGTCAGCTTTGGTGAGTGAAAGTCCACATTGTTGAGCCTGCATAGAACCTACATCTCTGCCACCATGGCCACTTAATTCATAAACTCATTGAGTTATGACAGGGATGGTTGAGGAAAGAAGTTCACTGGTATGTACCAAATGGGATATACCATCTGGTTAATTATTAAACTCTATTTCTGCTGATATCACTTTTTGGTGAGTGGTATATGAGACAATTCTTTTCACATCCATCATCCATATAGAAATATCTCTTTCACAAATCTCTTCCCCCAATATCTTTGTCACACATTTTCCAATCATGTTCTTTTTAAATTTCTGACTACCTAGTCAGATTATCACCTAGACCATGAATCAGTATATAGTTGTGTATCTGGCCATTTTTTTTCCTCTAAGCAAAATATATGACCAAATGCACTGTCTGATATTTTGCTCAGTATGATGATTTCCCTTCAACATTGCTCTAGGAAGAAGCTACAGTGTTGCAGCTGTTTATTTTTGGCTAGTGCCTACACAGTGTGTGGAACTATCTGTGAATTAGATCTTCATCTTTGTCTGTCAAATAAATATAGGGTACACCCAGTGAATTCATAGGTGCATGCAGAGGGACAGAAGGCAGTTTAGCAGTAGTAGGAATGATGGCCTTTGGCACCACTTCTGCATGTAGGTCACCTGTAGCTTCAGGACCAGTTTGGCCCCAATCACATATATATTTCTATTTGATGGCAGATTGTTTTTTGGTCTTTTGTCTCTATGACTTGGCGGGTCAAATACCACCAAGCTTGTGAAATAGGAAGTACTTTGTCCTTTCTGGAGTAGGTATTTGTTTGCAGTATGGATTCACCTTCCTTACTTGTGGCACTTCTATCAAAACTACTCTCTGTGGATGTTCAGAATGCCTCATTCACCATCATAATTCTGTACAATCCAGAGCTTCTGACCAAGGAAAGCTGTTCATGGCCACAGGAGTGAGGCAGTGGATTCATGCTCATGGAGTTCACTTGTCTGACTTTTTACAATCACTGTGACAGTTTGCTGCAAGTACCTTTCATGGTTGGGGTAAGAGTCTTAGAAGGTCATACATAATTTTAAATGAGGATCCCATATATTTTAAAGCTTATAACATAAACAGAATTCATGAGTATAGAAATTAAAGAGTCAAAATAAGAATAATAATGGCTTCATCACCAGGACGAAATGCCCAACATCCACAATTTAAAGGAGGTTCATTTTGACTCTTGAATTACAAGTTTCAGTCCATGCATAGTCTATGGCATGGTAGAAAGAACTGTGCAGAGGAAATTTGCTTATCTCATACTGCACTAGAAACATAGAGCAAAGGAAGAAGTAGGAAGTCTGATACCTCTTCCAGGTCATGTTCCAAGTGAAACCCTACTTTTAGCCAGGCTCCACCTCCTATCACCATCTCTGGCCACTGCATCCCCATACCCCAGTTATGTTTCCCAAACTCAAACTTCTGAGTGCAGGAGGCTTTGAGATAACATCTAGATATAAACCATAATGCAGGGTAAGATTTGGCTCAGTCATTCTGGGTGTCTCCTAATACTGAGTTAAGAGAATATGAAGTAAGTTAATTGTTGACAGGGTTGATGGATTCACCCTAATATGAGGAAATTAAACTGTTAGGAGATACCTTAGGGCATCTTCTAGTATTCAAATGCCCTCTTCTTAGAGTCAGTGAAAACCTACAGTAATCTAATCCAGGCATAATGACAGATGGGTCAGAATTTTAAGGAGTGAAGATATATTTCCCCAACAGATAAAGATCCAACGACTTCTCTGGTGCTTTCTGAAGGCCAAGGAAATGCAGAGTGACAGTGTTTACCTTATGCCATTCTATCTGGGGTTGTGTGACTCCTGTAAACAAAATTCACAACTAAGAGTTGGTCTTGAGTCTCAGAGAAGACTTTTTATTAATGCTGAAATTGTTGAGACCTTGGGAAAGAATTATTCCATTTCTGTTTGCATGCAGAATAACTGTGCTAAACAGGATCATGAGATTGCTGTAGTTCTTATATGGAGATTAAGTGTGGTTTCAGGACATAGGATTGGGTAACTACTTGCCAAGAGTTAGGATGGGACATTGACAGTGAAATATTCATTGGCATTGTGATCTGCCAAGGGCTTGGTGGAGCATGTATCTGGATGTTTCTGGGTGGACCATGGAGCTGTAGTCTTGATGTCTATGTCTAGTTCCTTTCCTCTTCCTTTTTTTCACTTTTCCTTGGTCTGTTTCCTACCTTCTGGTGCTGAGCATCTGTGTTTCACTATAATTCACTGTAATTATATTTCTTCCTTGGAGATGACTGACCTTGGGGTGATTTTCTGAAGCCAACCTTTCTTTCTTCAAGTTGTGTCATGTCTCAGCGAGGAGAAAGCTGACTAATATACATTGCAATGTCTTCTCTAAGTTATGGGTGTCAGGTATCATGTCTTGGCAATAATAAAACTGGCTAATATTAATGATAACCTCTACTTTAGCCTATACATCTTTGCCCACATCTGAAGTGTGCTGTCAAAGTAGAAATCAACATTGCTTGGAGAAAAAGAAAGGTAAACCAAATCATAAAAGTCAATGAAATATTTGAGCAAGGCTTATGCATAAGGGTTAGGAAGTAATTTAATAACATATAATATTTTAAGCATAATTTAAATACAATGTTTGCTAATGAAATACTCAAATGTTTTTCTGCTTATTGCCAATGATTTGTTTCCATACCACAGAATCATCCTAGTGTATTAGGAGTTTTATTTTGAATCAAGTAGAATCTTGTTAGTGTAAAAGTTATCATTACTTTTTTGGTCATACAACTACTGAATAATTTTTGTAACATAAATAGTTCAAATTACCATGACTTAAACTACTAATAAAGCTAGCACTCTCTATGAAGGTATTTGTTGTGTAAATTGGAAAGTAGTATTCTTGACTTGATTAATAACTGCTCTATGAAGAATGATTGAAGGCACTTGTGACATCCTGCCTGTAGAGATGAAGTCTAGGGGTATAAGAGATTTCTGCTGGTACTTTATTCAAGTACTGTCATCTTACAAAGGGAACCCATTTTTATATGGCTTCAATATTCAAAAGTAGGATGGCGATGGAAGCTACAGAAGATAAACTTTCATTTGTTTATAGGGAAGAGTTTTATAATTGTCTCAGTTTTCCAGATATATCTCAGGAAACAATAAATTCAAGCAGAATAGACTCTAGTAGCTAAAAGAATATTGGCACATCATTATTTTAGCAAATCTGAGGAATACTTTTCAAAGTCAAAAGCTGATTAAAAGCTTGTCTTTTGAGCATGGTGAAAAATTTCATTCTGAATATATTTGACACATAATATATGATATATACTGCATTGTACCATGTATTTATTACATGACAATCAAAATTAAATTTGTATAACTTTCTTTCTATATGTGCATGTAAAATACACTGATCAAATCAGGCTTATGAGTCTATAGATCATTTAAATGTTGCTCATTTCTTTGTGATGAGTAGATCCCAAATCTTTTCATCTATTTTGAGCTATATTGCTTCTACCTCTAGTCACTCTACACTTGTAAATTTCAACACTCATTTACATTGGTAATTTTTTTTTTGAGACAAGGTCTCACTTGTAATTCAGGATGGCCCTGAGCTCATTATGTGAGGCAGACCTTGAACTCGGCAGACCTTCTGCCTCTCCCTCCCAAGTCCAGGGATTACAGGCATGAGCCACCACACCAGCACTGTGGTATGTGGTGCTGATTGCTGGTGGGTGTGAGTCACCATGCCCAGTATTGTTGTATGTAGTTACTGAGGATTGAACCAGGGACCTTGTGCTTGCTAGGCAGGCGCTGGAACCACTGAGCTAAGTCTCAGCCCCTACACTGGTAAATTTTGAAGCTCTTTTTCATGTGTCTTTTCATATAAAATCATAATAAGTAAAAAATAGCTTGTGCTTGTTCTTAGTGAATTGTCAGGAGTAATTTTGGGTAGCAGCCATTTCACGATTAAAATTATAATTAGACCTTATTTTCCTAGCTATGGGCCAACTATGGCATATCCAGTCTCCAGTCACAGCTAAGACTTCAATGGTCATCATAGATACTGTGATGCTGCAGGAAAGGATTAAACCAGAAGACATCCTTGTGACAAGGGTCTTCATCTACATTATTTCTCATTGTTCTAAAACTATTGTTGGCTTCTATCCTGAGTCATCTGTTATATTTTCTTACTCCAGATGTGGCAAGCTTAAAACCTTTAGTCTCTGCTGCCCAGAGTAGCATAGATCAGGTCAAAGCTCAGCTTCTTCTCTAAGTCTACTTTTTCAATATATATATGAAGTAATTCACCTTTTACTGCTCTGGCTCACAGGAGGCTAGAACTTACTACAAAGGTTCTAGTAATGTTCCCTTTCCCTACTGTATACACTTTGAATTCTTTGAGCTTTTGGGCTTCCTTTGATAGTCTTCAAGGGGCTGAGATTCCTGATCTTTAAATGTTATTGTTCTTTAGAACTTGGCTTTGTGTCTCTCTTTTCCCAGTCTACATTTTTACACTTAGTCATCTTGTATATCCCCATAGTTTATAGTGCCACCTATACTTTGAGGAATTCCATGATTTATATCTACATTTCAAACTTTCATATCCACTTGTTTGACATCAGCATTTGAATGTTATAGAGATATTTTAAATATCATTCATCTAAAAGTTGATTTTTATTTGGATTCTAGTGCTGACATTTCTTTTGTAGTTCTGATCTTTTCAGATAATGGTACCATTAAAATATAAAAATGTGGGAGTAATTTTAATAGTCCAGTCCCATTATCCTCTTTTTGTACAGGTTCTACTTTCAGTATATATCTCATAGATAACCTCTTCTTTTCACTTTTATCTCCAATATTATCTGCCAAATTACCATTATCTCTGGCCAGAAACATTTCAATACCTTCTTAATTGGTTCCCCTGTTTGCACCTTATTGATTTCAATTCACTTTTCAAATTTAAACAGATACTTTTTCTTTTGTTCCTCATTAAACAACACTAATAATAAATGTATTTTATTTAAAAATGATTATGGAACCACAGTATGTTTTAAAATATTTCAGAAATAACCACTTCTAAGTAATATCTTAAAATTTCACATCTGCTCTTGTCCTATCTTATTTTAACTCCTTTAGAATTTTCTTAGGACAGTTAACATGCTAGTGTAAACTGTTAATCTCAGCATGAGTTCTTTTCTTCTTTATGCTATTCAGGTTCCTTTTAATATGCCTTCTCACTCACCTTCATAGTACTTCATTTATTCTGACTTTCTCTTTCTTTCTTGTCAGGAACTTCTTTTAGCTTAATTTCCTCTGCACATGTTGTTCATCTGCTATTCCTCTTCAACTCATCATTCACAAACTTCATGATCTCTACTGTGTCTCTCTCCTATACCTTCTAATGTTATGTTTCATTTTGCCTATATAAGGCTTACAAACATTATTTGCATAAGTTTTGTTTAAGATTTGATGTCCTAACTATAAAATAAACAGTCTTGTTCATTGTTCTAAGATCACTACTTTATGCTTTCAAGTCAATACAGTGCAGTGTATCCAAGAAGGAAAATTGTCATTCATGTTTAGAATTTGGTATCGAGCACTTGGGAGCTCTGGAGGTTACAGTAAGTTAGGCTCGTGTCTTAATTGTTTTTCTTGTTGCTGAGACAAATCACATGGCACCAAGTTAAGGGAGTAAAGATTTATTATGACTGACAGTTTATAGTGGTTTTAGTTCATAGTTAGGGGCTCAAAGGCATGGTGGCATGGCGAATCTGAAACAGTTCATGGCAAGCAGAGGGCAGCAAAGTAGCAAGCAGCAAGCAGCAAAAATAGCCCTCTTCCTTTCCTTTATATTTTATCCTGGCTACACACTATTTGGATGGTAAATAGCACTCACACTCAGGGTGGACCTTCCTATTATCCATACCCAGAACTATGCCCAACCAATCAGTGGATTAGTTTAGTAATCACAGCCTTGATCCTGCATCACATACTCTAGATCCAGCCCTCTCTGAAAAGCTGATTTATGACTGCATGGGCTTTTGGGAGACATCTAGACACAAGGCATAGAAACTAGTATTTGATAGTAACTCTGTTGGTTAAGCATACCTTTAATCAAATTACTTCATAATTCAGATTAATCAGTTTATTCCTCTAAAACAACACAATATTTTTAAAGTTCTTTCAAAGGTTCTGCAAATAAAAGCATCACTTTTTATGTTGCGAAGGAACAGCCTCTCAAATCTTAGACTTATGTCTTTCACCATGTACTAAACTAAAATCACTAGAAACCTAAATATTAAAACAGAAACAATAAACCTGCTTCAAGACAGGTTGGGTAAAACTCTTGGAGACATTGGCTTAGGCAGAGATTTCATGAATAAAACCTTGGTAGCATGAGAACTAGCAGAAAGAATGAACAAATGGGATCTCATCCTACAAAAAAGCTTCTGCACAGAAAAGGTAACCACTGACACCACTCGAAGACAACCAACAACATGGGAAAAAATCTTTATTAGCTGTTTATCAGACAAAGGGCTACTATCTGCAATACATAAAGAACTTAAACAAATCATTCCCCCCAAGTTTAAAGACCCAATTAAAAAGTGGGCATCTGAAATGAACAGACACATTTCAGAGGCAGAAGTCAAAGCAGCTAAGAAGCATATGAAGAAATGTTCAACATCACTGGTCATTCGAGAGATGCAAATGAAAACAACACTGAGATTTCATCTCACTCCACAAAGAATGGCCATGATTACAAAATCAGTCAACAGTAAATGCTGGTGTGGCTGTGGGAGAAAGGAACTCTTATCCACTGTTGGTGGGATTGTAGACTTGTGCAACCATATTGGAGATCTGTGTGGAGATTCCTCAGAAAACTAGGGTTAGAGGTCCTATTTGACCCTGCTATTCCCCTGCTAAGAATATACTTGAAGGAATTAAAAGAATCGTATCATAAAGACATATGTGAACCCTTAATCATAGCAGCTCAGTTTGTGATAGCCCAATCTTGGAAACAACCCAGATGCCCATCAACTGGAGACTGGGTAAGGAAGATGTGGTTTATTTTTTTTGTTTTGTTTTGTTTTTTGTTTTTACAAAATAGAGTATTACTCTGCCATAAGGAATGATAAGTTTCATTCATTTGTATGCAAATGGACACACCTTGAGGATACACTAATAAGTGAAATAAATATATCATAGATATCTTTTCTCTTTATCTTTTCTCTGGTATGAGATCCTGTATATGGAAATGAGTTCTAGAATGTATGATAGATTTTGTGAAATAGGAGAAAACTCAAAGGGAATGTGGTAGTGGAAAGTAATGAGGGGAAATAATAGATATGATTTGAAAAGCTAGTGAAAGCACATATATATAGTGGGTGGGAGTTGTAGGATGGGTTTGGATATAGGTAAAAATGAGAATTAACTTGTGTCATATACTGGTACAAATTCCCCAATGTTGAGTGTGATTGTGAGCTGTATGTAAAATATACCAATAAATAATTCAATTCAAAAAAAATCTTGGACTTTAAACTAAGATTAATAGGAAAACAGACATGCGTATGGCCACACAATATAAAAAGTCAAAAACACAGTCTTGGATATTCACCATAATGTAGCATATACATAAAGCTTCAAATAATATCTTACATATTAGTGATCTTAGGTTATTTTTGTTAGAGTTTTTGTAGTGCTCTTTTTCTTTTATAAGTTGCTTTTACTATTCATAATACAACTTTGGACTTTTTCTTACTCTTTCCTTCATCTCTCTGTGAAATACATGATAAACAAACATAAATGGAGCTGAGACTCCTTTCTGTTTTTAACATAAACAAATTGTTTGAGGAATTTTGGAAATAAATACCAAAGCAGACACAGCATCAACTGCTTGGGTACAAAGTACACCATAAAACATCTCAAGGCTTGATAAATATGACTGTCAGTATGTATATACAGATTTTTATAATTGTCTCTGAACCTGTAGATCAGAGACATTTTTAAAGATCATTGTTTTCTGACAAACTCAAGATACTGGCAGATGAATAAATTTTCAAATTCTTCCAAGGAAGCTATAAGTAACTCTGGTGAAAGTTGTCAGAATCGACCTTTTTGGAACCATGGAAATGAATCAAAATCTTGCCACAAACATGAAGAGTGTTAATTCAAGAAAAATGGTATTTCCTAGGACCAGCTATTTAGCTTAGTGGTGCTGCCACTTGCTTTGCTAAGCACAAGGTCATGAGTTCGATCTCTGGTACTGTAAAAAACAAAGATGAAATGTTTTTTCTTAAATAACATAAAAACAGATATTTTTTGCAGAATTTTAACTTGCCCTGTTTTCGTCACTCCACAGTGCCATAAAAATAAACAGTCATGGTTGAAACCATCATCCCAAAGGCACCAAAAGAGGCAGAAATGATTAGGAACTACTTCAGAATACAGTGTTCTAAGGTGTTTGTTATATGACCTATGTAATGGTTTCATGGACATGCCTGAGCACAGATCTGTTTTTATTTCACTTGATTCAAATCCTGACCAATGCAACTAGCCTTTTCCCTTACAAATGTTTATGGGGTGGTTAATAACAGTGTGGCACATGCTAAGTTATATACTCCTCCCACACCAAATAATTCTTTAAAAATTTGGGAAATTAGGTGTCCATTTAGGACTTTGAATAATTCTCCTGTCTTTATGAGTCTAGAATGTTATCAATGCGTAGGCCTCTAAACATTATTATTGCAGTTGTTATGAATTGTATCTAGATGTCCTCGAAAGCCTCATGCACTTATAGGTGGGAGTTTTGAGAGGTGGTTGGATCTAGGCTGTGTGATTCTGGGGTTAAGGGTGTATCATTGTGAAATTATTCCATTAATTGGCTTGGCATAGTTCTAGGTATGAATAATGGAAAGCCCCATCCTCTGTCTGGATGGCAACACTAAAATGGTAGGTGGCCTGGAAGAAATAAAAGTGAGAAGTAGGCTGCTGCTGCTGCCATGGTTTGCTGCTTGTTGGCCTGGTGCCCCCTGCCTGACCTGCCATGCCATGAACTTTTTGTCTTCTGTGATTTGCCTCTGCCATGCCTCTGTGCCATGGTGGCAGCTGACTATGGACTGAAATCTCTACAAACAGAACTGAAATAAACATTTCATCCTTAACTTGTGTCAGGTGTTTTTTTCTCAGCAATGAGAAATGTAAGGCAATGATGTTTATCCTAAAGATCTGATAAGGCCATACATTTTCTCTGGCCAGGCCCAAAGTTCTGTGCAGGAGGAAGTAAGGCTAAGGTAGAGTTCTACCAAGTTTGCTAAGAATGGAAAGTATACCCCAAGCTGCACATACAATTCTTTGGCAAAGATGTGGGTATTTATAGGTTGTGGTCATTTAAGGATATCATCACAACTGTGAGGTGATCATTAAGCTAACCAGGAAGGGAACCCAGTGGCAGCACACAGCAAAGAATATAGATTTTATGGAGTTAGTTTAGAAAAGCTACTAAGCAAATAATAGTAATGCAATAATAGTAACAATAACAAGAGTGAACGCAGAGTGTGGAGAATCTGATATCCAAAATTTCTAAGATTATATTATCTTATTTTTTAAGATATTATGAGACTTGCAAGTAAATATAAGGACCATATACAGGGAAGAAAGAGCCAGTTGAAATCTTTCCCAGAGGAAGTTCACAGTTCTATTTAAAACAAAAGGTGGGAAAACATTTATTTTCAGAATATTCACAAAGAATTAAAGGAAAGCTTGATAACAATATTATAATAAAGACAGTGTTACAACTAAAATAAAAATTTCACCTGTAAGTATAACAGCCAATTTGAGAAAACACATAAATCAGTGAACTTAAATATAGCTCAGTGGAAACTTAGGGTAAGGAAAAGAGAGAAAAATGTACAGTCTCAGAGACTTGTTATATACTGTCATATGTACTGATACATGCATAACAAGCCAAGAGATGAGGAAAGGAGAAGAAATAATACTTAAATAAACATTATCTAACAACTCCACACATTTTTATGAAAAACCTAACTGTAAATTCAAGAGCCTTAATGAACTTCAAATATTTTAAAGGTAAAGAAATTTACAGCAAGACAAATCATAGTCAGTGTTTTGAAAACCAAGTGTGTGTAGGGTGTGTTTCCAAAATCATCTTTGATAAATGAGGGAGAAATCATAATATTTCCAAATTGAAGTGAAAGCAAAACCTGAGTGAATTTGTAAAGAAAACATATGTCCTATGAGTAATACTGAAGATTATTACTATTAGAATACCTTCAAGCTGAAGTGAAAGGCAGTGAATTGAATCTGTATGAAGAAATAAACATCAATAAGGTGATTAAATATTTATAATAAAGTCTATATGAAAGTAGTTAGTTGCTCTTTTTATTCTTTACCTTAACAATGACTGCACATAGAAATGACTACAAATTTGTGTTGATGAACTTATATAGTATACAGTATATAGTAATCTGTATGACAATAACAAATAAATGAGGTATATGGATCACATTTTAATACTACTGACATTAAATTTGATTTAACTAAATTTGTATAAATTAATTTTAATCTCCAGTGTAACACTAAGAACATAACAGAGAAGTGTAATGAAGAGAGTGACGGGATTCTCTCTTCAATACAAGAAGGTCTTTATTTATTGAAAAAAGAAAGTAGTAATGGAAAAAAATACAAAAAAATAGCAAATTTCTAGATGTAAATACTCCCTATGAGTACTTGAATTTATTAAAAAATAGATTAAACAAATACTCCAACTAAAATGTGAAAGTTAGCAGAATAATTTGTATATGCAGTGTATTTGTACATGTAGTATTTATAAAATGGTGACTCATGCCTGTAATCCTAGCACTCAGGAGCCAGAGGCAGGAGGATTGCTGAGTGTGAGGATTGCCTGGGCTACATAATGAGCTCAGGGCCAGCCTGAAGTACAAAGCAAGACCCTGTCCCAAAAACAAAACAAAACAAAAGTCACAGTTTAGATTTGAAAAAACAAAAGTAAGTTTAAAGTGAAACAGGAAAAAATATGTACCCTATAAATACAACTGAAGAAAAAATTGAGTCATTGTTTATTGTCAGATAAATTATAAGAGACAGTTGTTAGAGATCAAAAGGGCACTTTATAGTTTAAAGATTCTGTCAAAAATATATAACTGCTATACTTGCATCATGAACTAAAAAACTGAGCTAAGGAAGGGAGTTCTTAACAATAATACTTAGAAATGCCAATATTGTACTTTTAATAATTAATGGAGCAGTTGGACAGAAAATAAGTAAGGAAATAAAGGACTTAATGCTTTTATGGCTTGCATCTAGGTGTTGCCCAAAGCCTCAGCCTCAAAGGTGGGGTTCTTGGGAGTGAGTGGATCATGGATATGTCACATCAGAGGGGCCCGCTGAATGGCTCAGCATAGTTCTGGGTATGGATGGGGAATTTATTGAAGAGGGAAAACCTAGCCTGGATGTGGGTGGTACCACTGGCAGGCTCGTAATCCGAGAGGAATGAAAAGGGAAAGGAAAAAGGCTTGCGGCTTCCTGCCCATCACCCCACTATGAACTGTTTCTCCTTTGCATCTCCTCTCTGCCGTGTGCCACTCTGCCAAGGAACCAGCTGAACATGGACTGAAACCTTCACAAACCAAGCTAAAATAAAGCTTTCCTCCTTTAACTCATGGGCATAGGTATTTTGTGAGCAACAAGAAATTAAGATAGATTTTAGAACTGTAAGTGGAATAAATAAAACAAACATCTATAAACCCTATATTCCAAAGCAGCACATATATTTTCAGCTTCATATGGAACTTTCCCCAGGGTTTACTAGCTTTCCATCCCTATAAAAAATATTTGAGATAAGTGACTTACAGGAAGAAAGGCTTATTTTGGTCCAGTTTCATAGGTTTGTTTTCTTTTTTCTTTTATAATTAATTGAGTTTATTGGTACATGTTAGGATGACAGTATGATCACGTTCCACATTGAGAATTTGGACATGTACAAGATATATCTTGTCAGCTGGTTCCATTGCTGTGGGCCTGGGAGGAGGCAAACCATCATGGTGGAAGTCCTTGTGGCGCAAAGCTGTTCACCTCTTGGCAGCTGGGAAGCAGAGAGGAAGGGGGCCAGTGAGAGGAAGTCGTGGTTCCCAAGATGATCCTCTACTATGATCAAGTAGCCATCACCTCTTGTTTCCATTACTTCTCAATAATGCCCTCAAATTCTGAATTTATCAGTGATACACTGATGAAGTTAAAGCCCATATGATCCAGTCATTTGAAGAGCTTTTTGCCTGGAAACAAAACTTTGTGTGTAGCCTTTCGAAGAAGAGATAACACTATCCTACTTAGAGATATAAATCTTTGTGACTCTGGTTTAAACAATATTTTCTTAGTTATGACACCAAAAGGTCAGACAACAAAAGAAAAAGATAAGGTTAACTTGGTCCAACTCGAGATATTTGTGCTTCAAAAGCCACTGTCAATAAATTGAAAGACAACCCGTAGAATAGGAGAAATCATTTGTAAATAATATGCCTGATAAGGCTCTAGCATCTGCATTATGTAAACTCCTATAATTCAGTGACAAAAAGACAAAATGCATGATAAAATGTCGGCCAAGGTTTTGAATACAGCTTTATTCACAGAAGTCCTATGGACAGTATCCACATGAAGAAATTCTCAATGTAATTTTTCATTTGAAAATGTAAATTAAAACCACACTGAGAAATCTTTTTAACTCACTAGGAAGGCTAAAATTAAAAACATTTGCAAAGTGTTGCTCTGTTGGATACATTTGTATGTTCAATAAAGCATATTGGGTCTTAAAGCTGGTAATCTATATTTAATAAATTTAGACAAAGCAATCAAACAAGTTTGCAAATGTGGGCAGTGGTGCTATGCCTGCTATATGTAACAAACTTGTACTGAGAATCTACTTAGATGCAAATGCCTCTAGATATTTAGTACGTATTTGGTGTGATTAACAAAGACCTACTTGGTTTTTGAGATTCTGTAGTGAGATTAAGGGTCTGTGCATCTGCTGTCACCTCCTGAGTTTGTAGTCTGCTGCTCCTTATCCCGTTACTATTTGAGGTAATATGTCAGGCTCTGAAGCCTAAAAGATGACTACAGCTTCAATAATTTTATTGAGAGATTTAATTTTTATTGAACAGGGCAAGGTCCAAAGATGGAGAAAGAGGGGCCTGGCAGTTGGGGAGCAGTATGGGTATTTATTTGCCTTTTCTCTCTGGAGAGCATCAGCTTGTGTTAAAAACTTCACCAAGGTTGTATCATGCTGCATCTCCCCCAGGCCTCTTTTATTTTTCTTGAAGTCATGATTTCTGGGCAGAAAAATGTTGGGCTCTAGTTCTGTATAATTCAACATGAATTGCTTTAAGCTAATAAAACTACATATGCCGAAGATAAGTTTTATCAACAATGTAGTATCATATATACATGTTAAAGATTCTCGGTGAATAGCTTGTAAATACTCGAGTCGGAATCTGGCAAAGGCACTTAGCTCCTGTCCAACTCTGAAAATATTACAGCATCTTAAATCATTTCAGTTTTACATTTCGCTTGGAAGATATGACCTCAGGTGGGTGATTCCCTGGAAGGTAATCTACACTGTTATTTATGTACTGACAGTAAGTCACCGTTTCTCTCTCATATGGAGCTCTTTATTTCCCTCCTTGGAATCTGATTCTTAGAACGTTTTTCTTTGCTAGTTGACTTTTTCCTTCCTCGCTGAGTTATATTTTATACAATATAGTAATTCTGAATAATCTTGGAAGTGTTATAAAATGGAAAAATTCTCTATAAGTTTTTAAAAAATGTTTATTAGTCCATGTTTGCAGTAAATAATGGTTGCATTTATTTTATGAAACTAGTACATATACACACACAAGTTTTAGATTAATGACTTGGTTAAAACAACCTCTGGTTACATTTCCTAAAAGTGAAAGTTTTTATAGAATGTATCAGCTAGAATGTGGTAGGCTGCATATAACAACATATTCTAAGACTGAACTAGCCACAATTTGTTGTGTCCACTTAATAAGGGTTTGAATGTGAAAGGAAAGTTCTAGGCATGGAGCCAGCAGGGGTAGTTGTGTTCTGAAGTCCCAGCTTGCTCTGCTGTTTTCAGCTCTGGCTTCATTCTAAGGACAGTTTTTATCATGATTGCAACAGGGCTGCCAGTAAACCTTCAGCAGCACTTCTTTTGGTCTGATGCAAATGGGAGATCCATTTGGACTCCCCATAAAATATCCAGGGAAATTCATGTAGAAAGTGATTTAGACCAACGAATCTTTCCAGTTGGCCTGAGGTTGGTCACCTTTTCTTGAGATTATTTTTTCCTGTAGAGGAGAACAGTTCGAGTAGATGATAAAAAACTTTTGCCACGAATAGTTTGATTCTTCATAAAAATAGAGCCAATTATTTAAATTTCACACTAGTTTTGTTCTAAGGTCTTCATATATATGAGAAGAAGAAACTATTATGTCTAAACTTAATACCAAATTTAGATTCCAGAGGGGGAAAAATCAATTTGAACATATCTGTGGTGACATTTTGTTTTTATGACTTGAAAAATATGATCTGGTAATCTGGTTTGTTTGGAAATTTTAGAGACTTAGTATATCTCCTCAAGGATTTTGCTTACATATCTATGGGCCAAGTACTCTAAACCACAGTTTACCTCTATAAAATGGAGAATATTAAGCCTAATTAATTAACATATGGCAGCTGTCAAGTTGCTCATGTATTTTTCCTTTTCTGCATCTAAGGACTTATGCAAAATCAATTAGTATAAAGGAGCGTGAGGAACCCTAAGTGAGCATGACAGGCAGCTAAACCTTGCTGGGTTTTGTGTAGCCAACTTCATAGGAAGCCTGCATGGCTATTTCCTCGGAGCAGAGCTTGCTGCTGTGTTCACGAAAGACCATCCACATGTCCCCCAGCAAAAAGTTTACCTGGTGAATGTATGTTCTTTGCATCACAGGGCACTAAGGCATGAACTACACAGAAACGCAGCAGTATTTACTTAACAGTATCAGTGGAAAGAGCAAGGATCGCGGAGCTCTGAATGAGAAGTGGCCATATTATCAATCTGCCAGGCACTTCTGTACCTCAGATACCAGCCAGGAGCAAAAAAATGATTAAGTTGCAAATTGTGTCACATGTCCTTAAAAGAAGAGGCTTTTGCAAAATAGACCAAAGCATCTGAACACCTATTGATTATTTATTCAATTAAAACAATGAAAAATATGCATGACCTTATGTATAATAAAAAAATCTATATCTTGAAAACTCAGTTAATTTTCCCTTACTTCGCTAGCTTATTTTTAAAACTTTTTTTTTGATATCTGGGTGATATGAATAAAATAGCCCTTTTGTTGATAAGAATTTGTACTTTCCACCTAGTTTGTGGGACATCAAATACCCACACATGTGTGCAAACAGGTATACACACACACACACACACACATACTGAAGTTGACTTTACTTGGTAGCTTATCAATCCTGTGTTTATTTTGAAAATAGAGTTTGAATTAAGTCAAATAATACTAGGTATTAGTTTCAACTTAAAGCTGGTCTGAGCTTTGGCCAAAGTAACAATTTAAAAATCTCTCTAATCCATCAACATGCCAAAGCTATTTTATAAAAGTGGTTTGCATTTACTGAGGGACATTGAAAGTGTTCATCTAGAAATGAGACTCCAAGAGAAGCAGTCTGCGAGTTAGTGGGAAACAAATCTTATGGTGGGGTTACATAAGAACTGACTTACACTGTCATTGGGGACATCTGTAATCGGTAGTTTTATATTTACCATTCCCTCTGAATGTTGCATAGTAATATATTTAAGAGTATCGATGTTTAATTTGTTTAATTTTTTTGTATAAATTTTTAAAAATACTGAAATTATACTGTCCAACATCACATGAGTGTGTGAGTTGCTCCTAGGCAGGGTCTGGTGAACCAGAGTGTTCTTCTTATTCAGCATCTTTGGGGAATTAATTCTAGAACTCCCCTATGGATACCAAAGTCTTTGAATGTCCAAGTCTATTATATAAAATTAAAGATTTGCCTCAAACATGTACATATTCTCCTGTATACCTTGAGTTATCTCTAAATTAATTGCAATATCTAATAAAATGTAAATGTTATGGAAGAACTTGATATGTTGAATTATTTAGGGAATAATGAACATGTTTTTGTCTTTGTAAAAATATTTTAAATTAAGGCCAGAGGGTTAGCTCAGTGGTTCTGGCGCCTGCCTCGCAAGCGCACGGTCCTGAGTTCTATCCCCGGAAACCACATACAGTGCTGGGCGTGGAGACTCATGCCCACCAGCAATCAATACCACATACCACAGTGCCCGGGCATGGTGGCTCACACCTGTAATCCCAGCACTCCGGAGGCAGAGACAGGAAGATTGCTGAGTTCGAAGCTTGCCAGGACTACATAGTGAGCTCAGAGCTAGCCTGAACTACAAAGCGAGACCCTGTCTCAAAAAAAAATATTTTAAATTAATGATTGGTTTAACTTTTGGATGTGACACCCACAGATGTCAAGACCAACCTAATATATCTTGTCTAAAAGAATGAAAGTCATATGCAATCAGTTATATGCTACAATGTAAGATGTTGTGTGTAGTTTGGATTTTTCATGAGATCAAAATTGAGAATTTTAAAAAATGTTTTACATTCATTGGTACATTGTATATATACATCACGATCACACTCAATATTAGGAATTTGTACCAGTATATGACACAATTTAATTCTCACTTTTTCCCATTCCCTTACCCATGCCCACTCCCCCAATTTCTAAAAATGTGAATATTAACAAATTTAAGGTCAGTCCTAACTCAAAATGTCTATATTTTATATATGGAAATAATTTTAAATTTTAATTACTAAAAATGCTAAATGTTATCAATTTCAATAAAATATTTAACATATTTAAAAATTTCGTAAGCTATAAACAGAAAAAAATTATAATATTTATAAGGCTATTAAAATTAAGTTGAATCATTTAAAGAAATTGCAAGCTTGTTAGACAGCAAAACGAATCATGTTTGTCAATAAAATTTCACCTACTCAGCTCACTATATTACATCAGTCCCTGAGTCAAGGTTAATGGTCAATTAACAAAAGTTTTATGGATAAATTTGTTTACTTCCTTAAAAAATGGATATTTGGTTGTTTGGGATCATCAGTGGAACATTCTTAAACATTTTAGTACTTATTGAAATATGGTCTGCTATGGATATAAAACACATTCAAAGAAGAAAAATGTGACAAGAAAAAATTTTAAAAGGCACTAGAGTCTTTATTATAGAATATCAGAATGGTATTATATTTGGATCAGTGACTATACAACTGTGTTATTTAATCCAGAGGGCAGTGCAATTTAAAATTTTGAATTTGTATTTCTTTGTAATATAACACTTAAAATAAAAAGAAAACTGAGACTAAATCATATAGCTGGGAATGGGAAAGCTAAGATTCAAGATTTGTTTATTTCTTTACTTCATAACTGTTTTATTCTAATATTAAGACACCAGTGAATACATTAGTGTGTATTTGCGTTATCTAGAGAGAATATGTGCGGTTGGACCCAGAGTTTATCTCTCTATAAGGCGTCCACCTTTTGTAGCCTGATTTTAATTTGGATAAAAGCCAGCCATTTGTATGAGATCATTTATAAAGCCTCTCTAGAGGAATTATAATTCCAAAGACTGATACAAAAGAGTTAAATTTCAGAATAACTAGTACTTTTCATCATTCCTGGTTTGAATTGCTTTAAGGATTTAAGAAACACTTTCAAGTAATAAAGCAATTTAGACAGTTTAAATCTACATTTAACAACTACCAGCTTTTATCTACTGAAGAAGCTCTTTCTGTGGGAAACTGAACATTACAAAAATTCCTGGAGGGAGATTTTTATTCTATCTTATCTAACCCAGATGAGAAACTGACATTTCAAGGGAAAGCTGAATAATAATGTTTTGCTCTTAATGAATAGAAAGAATGATTAGAGACAGATTAGCAATGTAACCCATAGAAGTTGTACAAAAAGAAAATTTATAAGGTTAGTGCCTGGTGGTTGTATAATACATTTGTTCTTGGTGCACAATTTCGGTGCATTTGTGGGCTGATTCTCCCTGACGGGATCAGCTGTCACAGTAACTTCAATGAATTTAGTTGAAAGTAATCTCAGCTAATCTATATGCTAAGATTCAAAATTAGAAACTCAAAGCAACAATGTTCCTACAGAATTGCATTTCATAACTGTAAGTAAAGATTTTCTTCCGTCAAGAAGCTTACTTAATTAAAGAGAACTTCCAAAAAAAAAATCTTGCTAAGTAATGCGGTATCATCAAACCATTTAAAAACTTAGTTTGAAATTTTTCCTGTTATCTCTTGCCCTTTCTATTTAAGTGGCCTGATAAGGGTTGTTCCCTCTGATCACAAAGTGCAGATCAGTAATAAATTATTTAATTAATTGCAATCATTCCCTGGGTAATGAACTTAATATTTTATAAAATTTATACCAACTTTCTTTTATTCCCCTCACAGTTCATATTTAACAGAAGGGAAAAATTCATTGTACTGATTATGGTGTTTGAAAGACGACATGACTTTTCAGAACTCAGAGATCTGCTTGTTGTAATTAATCCAACTCCACCTACCTAAAGGCAACAAACTTAAGGATGTGCCCACTGGAGGGTCAGGGTCATCACCATTTCTAAAAGAGCCAACAGAGCCCTATTATTATGATCATTATTTCCATTTAGGGAATTTAGTTCTACTGGGTGCAGCATGGGCAGGCAAACCCATGCATGGGTTGGGTATTTTGTTTTTAGGTTTGATTTTTACAGCACTGAGAACAGAACCATAGCAATGCCCGGGTAGACAAAGACTTGCTGTCACTTAGCTATACCTTTAGCTCTGCTTTCTATCATTTTTAGCTCTCGTGAAAATTAAACCAGAAAGATTAAAAAACAAAAACAAAAACCCAGTTCATTCCAAGACCTCATAATCCCCTAGCATTGCCCAGACATTGGGCAATGTGCAGGCATCATGAAGATTTGAACTCTGGTACATATTTTTGTCCAAGTATGGGAAACTGTTACAGCAGCTGCAGTTCAGAAACACAACCCTATGAAACAGTGTGGTTGGGGTGGATGTGCTGGCCAGGCATAAAGATCTCTCTGGAAAGTTCCATAACCACCGAGTGGGCACTGCTTTCCATTGTGAGTGAAGTCTACTACTGGGCAGCAAGAACCAAAACATGTGTAAGGACCTTTTGGAGTTAACCTGGTAGAGAAAACAGTAGGATTTACATCCATTACTTTGCCATGTACAAATATAGTTTCAGGAGGTGAGAGATTTATACAAACTACATTCTCAGGATGCAAAAAAAAAGCAATAGAAAAAGACAATTATTAATTTATTTTGACGTAAGGCCAACGTGAGCAAAAGGTGTTAGTCTCAGCAGTTGCCCTGAAGTACTGATGAAAAGAATAATATCCTCACATGCTAATAAATGTCTCGAAACAGTGGAATGGCTGATACATTCATTAAGTGCCGACAGAGAAAAATTGATAGCTTTGTCAGAAAAAGTATAAGGACACCAATGCCAGTGGCAGCCAAGGAATGATCAGTTGGTATATAACATTGAGCTCCCCAGGCCAATGTATTTGTTATTAAAAAAAACAGTATATTTGAGGTATAATTTTAATAAACTGGTATAAGGTATGTGATTTTCATCAAAATGAAACGATATGGTGGGGTTTTGCATCACAGGAATCATGTAGGTTTAATGCAGCTTGAAATGACTAGTTCTGAGCGTTCCAGTACTTGTGTGAAAAATGCACTGAGTTTTCTTCAGGTAGAATATTAAAGCATTTTTAGACACTGGAAGTTCACAGACGTTAAACCAACCCCAGAGCAAAGCAGAGCCTCTCTCCCCCATTTTCACACAGCAGCCTTGCCAAAGCAGACTGGACCAGTGTGCATAAGGGAACTCACTTGAAAGGGAGAAACTGTAGAATTGTACAAGACATTATTTTTTGTAAAATAACTTGCTCCACTAAAAACCACAGTGTTTTCGTTTGGTACTTACATGATGTATTTGGAGTGGAAATTATCTGACCCCAACAGAAATATTATTTTATTATATTAAAGAGTATTGTATTGGTTTGCCAAATTTTATAGCTCAGAAAAGGTATTACCTTCTTTGGGTTTTACTTTATAACTTAGGTATGCTATACTGCAGGCTGTTTATGATAACTGAAAAAAATAAAGTCGTTACCTGAAAAAAAAATCAACAGCTTATTCCAGTGAAGTTACAACAGGAGAAAAGACTGTTTAACTTGCTTATAAAAGTACATCCAGGCCTAGAGGGCTTGTATCTTTTCTGCTCAAATCCTCACCCCTTAATGAATTTTTCTTATACTCTTCAGTCCTGGTACTGTGTGATAAGTTGCCCAGAAATTCTTCTTGTGGAATTTGTCTTTACACGGGAACAAGTTGGCAGTATTTGCACAGCATCCGGAAGAAAGGTCTTTTCTGAGATGTACAAAGAGGCAAGTGTGTGTGGATCACTGATTAGACAAGGCGAACAGGAGGTGAATATATGAAGGATGAAAAAGGGCTCAGCATCAGTCAAACAAAGTCTTTTGACCTGTTCTACATGCCAGTAGAAAATGGAAAGTAGCAGGCAGATTGGGATTTTACGCTAAAATAACATTAAGAGTGTATTTAAATAGCAGTTACAACCATGGCTCTTGACCTCTTCTGATGACATGGGAAAAATGTGAAATGTCCTCTTGTCTGCATGCTGGTATTTCTGATTCGTGAATGCATTATAAAAAGTTCTTTGGAAACGAAAAACACCGTTTTGGAGTAAATTAAAAATGTCCCATTTTGCAGTCGAATGCTCTACCACTGAGCTATAGCCCCGCACCAAAAAATGTCCCATTTTGAATCAGCGTGTACCCTCAGAAAAAAATTATAAAAAGCAACTTTTATTTTTATTTTTTTGTAGTACTGGGGATCAAACTCTGGCCCTTGTACATCCAGGGTTGGTGCAGTACCACTTCAGCTAATCCCTAGCCCTATAAAACAACTTTTAAAAAAAGAGTTCCACATAAACATAAAAGCTACGTGATATTCCATTATTAATAGAAATAGTACGAAAGTCTCACATTCATTATTTAATTCTTAGTCAGAATTTTCTCATCTGATCTTTCTTTTTTTCCTCACCTTCATTTTACCTCAGCTTATAAATTGAGATTTGAGGAAGTTAGTCAGCTTCCTCTTCTATGTCATCATTTTACTTTCTATCATATTGGCTAAAAATGCACAGATAATTTTAGATAATGGAACCAAGTGAAATAAAAGTTAATGTACTTAATAAAAGCATTCTGTATTATGTATAATTTAAAATCACACAAATAAGATTTATAGAAATAAAGTGAACTATTTAATGACTATTACTCAGCTAAATACAGTTTTATTGTCATTTGCTGATATATAAGGATAGACTTTCTAACCTGACCCCACTCAGGTAACTTCTAACATCAGAGCATTTCTATGGATACATCTAGTCATCTGTTTCTATATACAAATTCATAAGGAAATACCTTTCTGTAAATCCAGAATGAATTAGATAAAAAGTATTTATAGATTTGGTTAAGGAAATGTATCTCTCATTTACCTGTGTGATTTGCTAGATACTACACATTAATACTTATGAAATACTAGCCTGACACCAGAGATTTAGCTCAGTGGTTCTGGCACCTGCCTGACAAGTGCAAGGTCCCTGGTGACCACATACGACAATGCTGGTTGTGGTGACTCATGCCCATCAGTAATCACTACCACCTACCACAATGCCGGGTATGGTGGCTCATGACTGTAGTCCTAGCACTCAGAAGGCAGAAGTAAGAGGATTGCTGCAAGTTCAAGGATAGCCTGGCCTACATAGTGCACTCAGGGCCAGCCTGAACTATAAAGCGAGACCCTGTCTCAAAAAAAAAACAAACAAAAAAACAGCCAGGCATGGTGGCTCATGCCTGTAATCCCAGCATTCGGGAGGCGGAGACAGGAGGATTGCTGAGTTTGAGGATCGCCTGAGCTACATAGTGAGCTCAGAGCCAGCCTGAACTACAAAGCAAGACCCTGTCTCAAAAAACAAAAACAAAAACAAAAAACTATCAATGACATGGCTGGATACTCAGACAACTTATTTGTGATGTCACATGAGAATGAGCAGGAGTTTGGGAATGCAGATGCAACAAGTTTTCATGTTTCTTATGAATTTAGTGTCAGTAATATGTCTACAATTTTCACAAGTGACTCTAAGTATAATATGCAAAAAGTGACCCATTATGGGACATACTAGTTCTACTGGTTTCTTTTCCAAGTAAACTATAATCTACACTGTCAGTGTTAAAAGGGACAAGGATGTAAGATATATGAATTAGGGTAAAATCCTTTAGCTTTGTGTTTAAAGTAGAAATGCTATATAAATTTAAGAATTTTAAATCTACTATTTTAATACATGCTCCACATACCAAGTGTGCATATAGTTATGTGATTTTATAATAATTTATATCTTTATCTGTGTTGTGTGTGTGTGTGTGTGTGTAACCACCAGAATCCAATGATATGGAGCATAATGATCCAGATTGTGTTTTGGGATAGTCATTTTGTACTCTAAGCACTCAGGAATTGTTGAGTATGTAACTGATTCCAGGCCTCATGCGGAAAATGTAAAATATGAGTGAAGAATCTTCTAGGACCTTCTCAAAGGGACTTGGGAGCATGCTCATATAGGTATCTGCTCACTGGAATGACCAAAATTTGATTGTGTGAATGTAATTGTGTGTGTGTATGTCCATGCATGAATTGGCTTCTTTGAAAAGATAATGAAAAGTAGTTATTTTTTTTGAAATGGACACACTAAAACATTTAGCCTATCTTTTAGATAGAAAATATACCCACAGTTAACCACATAATAGATGAGCAGAGCATCTTTTAAGAAAAGTGTTCCTATTGATTAAAAATAGAAAACACTTCATTATCTCAAATTAATTATCAGACCTTGGTTTTCAACATCACTAACATCATGAAAGAGACAATGAAACCTCATGTGTATCATTCAGTATGCCATGTATAATCTTTTAAAATTGATCGCTAATCCATATAACAAAAGCTATCCCTTTGCAAGGTATGCATTTTGGTGGCTTTAGTGTACTCACATGTGGTCAGTGATCTTAATCTCATTCCACAGCACTTTTTTTTTTTTTTGAGACAGGGTCTTGCTTTGTAGTTCAGGCTGGCCCTGAGCTCACTATGTAGCCCAGGCAAGCCTTGAACTCAGCAATCCTCCTGTCTCTGCCTCCCAAGTGCTGGGATTACAGGCGTGAGCCCCCACGCCCGGCTCCACAGCACTTTTACTCCTGAGAAGACACCTGCTATTCTTGAATAGTCGCTTTTCTGCCTTCCTCTTCAATACTCAGTGGTCCCTTCTCGGGTTTGGTCTTTAACTGTTTATTTTGGACATTTCATTTAAGTGGAATTATACAACTGTGATTTTTGGTTCACTTATTAGAGTCTAAATCCATGTTGTTGAATGTATTGACATTCCTTTTTGTGGTTGAACAATATTTCCCTGTGTAAATACGCCATATTTTCCTTTATCCATTAATGAGTTAGCAGATACATCTATCATTTCTAATTATTTTATATTGTGAATAATGTCCCTGGAGACATACAACTGAAAAGCAAGTACTTTTAGGTTACAAGTGATAAATATGGATATACAAATATTTGTGATGTCTTAAATTCTATGTACTAAAAGCAGTATTAGAAGCAGAATCACTGGGTCATATGTAAACAATATAACTTTGTTGAACAGCAATCAGCTGTTTTCAACAATGGTGATCTGTAAACAGTTTTTTTATAACAAAAGATATGAGGCTTCTCCTAACTTAGCCACTGAGTACTCTAGCTAATTTGCTAGAAATGTGGACGGCAGAGAGACGTGTTGATCTGCACTGAGGCTGGACTGTCAGCACAATCCCTGCTGAGAAAATATTCCTGTTAGACAAATTACATTCTTTAATACATTATAAGGAACAGGAGTGATGGAACAGGACCTGTGTATCAAATGAGACTTGAAACACTGTTCTGAAAGGAGGGGTTGGAAGAAACAGTGTACTGATATATTTAAGGGGATGACAAAGACAAGAAAAGACACATATCTAGATAAGCTGCTGTATTCTCTGGAAATTATTTATTCTTAGTAAAAAAATAGGTCTGACTAAATTTTGGAAAGAGTGTAACAAGGTGGGGATTTAGATTGCACTTATACATCGTGATTAATGTAGA
>PVIC010012010.1:26746-40528 GCA_004025085.1 Thryonomys swinderianus
TATCTGCCACTGTCACATCATACGCAATACTGTGCATCGCTGCCTCGCTTCACTAACAGTTCCGTTTTGAAAAATTCAGCTCACAAACAGAAGAATGTTCAGCAAAATTTTGTTTCCCTTTGCAAACTGCACACTGTTAACACAGAGATAGCTGTCTTCCCCAAGCTTGTACAACAAGTGAAGTCTGGAAACCAGGGTACTCCGGTAGTAGTTTCCCTGGCCTAACAATCACCCAAGTTCCTCCTGTTTGCCCCTCCCCCTTACCCAGCCCCTGACAGTGATCCTTTTGCTGTTTCCATAGTTACACTATTGGGACCATCTAGTATGTAGCCTTTGTCTACTGTCTCCTTTCTCTTTGTGAAATGTATTTCCTACTTGTATTCGTAGCTTGGTAATTCATTACATAACCAGGTTATTTTAAGTCCTTTCTAATATCGATCCTCAGTCTACTCTCATAAACAGTGATATAATCTAATTTGCAGTATGGACAATTTCTTGGTCCTGATTTTTTCCCCAGCAGACTCAAGCCGCTAATAATGTTCGTGTCACAAAATCAACCTGAACATGTGATTTTTTTTTTTTAACAAAGAAATTCCATGTCTGGGTATTTTGAAATCATTAGGATTCATGAAAAAATACAAAGGAAAATGATCGTGTGTTCTACAAATAAGGAACTTTAGAATTTCCAGAGTTTCAAGTCTTGCTCTGAGAAGAAAAAAAAAAATTTTCTCTGAGAAAATAATATTTTCTGAATCTTTCTCACTCCAGGCTTTCACCTGGTGCTCTTTCCTCTGAGCTGGTTTTCTCAGCGACGGCTGGAGAAACAGAACAAATCCACAGCCCCTCGCTGCTGCTGGTGCTGAGGACTATGGCTGAGATTCCTCAGAGGGCAGTTTCCCTAAACGGCAGCAAGAGGCAGCGTGTATCGTCTTTGAGAAGAGTGGTCAGACAGTGCTGACTTTCTGAGACCAGCCTGGAGGCTTGCCCTGCTTTGGGTGTAAGTGAGGGCACACCGTGCTCTACAGTGGAGGGGAGAGCGGTTTCTCCCTCTCCATCAATGCCCGGGCGCACTTCACTTAGTTAAAGGGAGACACAGAGGCGCAACCAAACGCATCAGTACACTCAGGGCCACACCAGTTTCTGGAGAACGTAGAAATCTGGGAAATATTCTATCAGGATAGTCATTACACGGTTAGAAAGAAAAAAAGTCTCTGGAGATTACAAAGAGGGAAAGACACCCACAAGCTAAACATTTGTATTATCATTCGAGAGTTCTCTACAGGTGTTACTAAAAAAAGGGATTTGCGTGCCAGATGTGGTGGCTCACGCCTGTAATCCTAGCACTCGGGAGGCAGAGGCAGGAGGATTGCTGAGTTCCAGGCTTGCCTGGGCTACATAGTGAGCTCAGAGCCAGCCTGAACTATAAAGTGAGACCCTGTCTCAAAAAAAAAAAAAAAAAAAGGGGGGGGGGATTTGGGGCTAAATTCTACAGTTGTTTTGCTTCCGCACGCCCTGTGATTGCGGTGACCGCAATGGTGGGCTCCCCGCATGGCCTGGGAAGTGCGGCAGGTTCCCCTGGTGCGGCCTGGGTAGGACTGGCTTTTCCCTTCCCCCTTCCACTATGCGGTTTAGTGCGTCCTTCTGCGTAACTGGACAGCAGAAGGAAGCAGAAAGGACGGCCCTGCACGGTCTCTGACTCCGCCTCTCCAGAGGCCTCGCTTCCTTCTCTTCGCCGGCCCATTTTCTGCCCGCGCCACGACAGGGACGGGAGGATGGGGCGATGCGGAAAAAGGACCTGGGGCGCCTGCCGACGGGGGCCAGTCCTGGCTGACGACAGCACTGGCCGGCTGAGCGTCGTCGTGAGGGCTGGGTGCCCCTGCTGCGGCCCCTGGGACTTCGGGTGATTTGCTCTGTGGTGCTGATCGATGAATCACTTTTTCTCCAACCTGTGGGTCTGATTTCAGTCCGTTCATTTCACCTGAAATACTCTTGCTGTGTTTTTACTCCACTCTTTAGGAATAAAAGCTTTCAGTTACCATACTTTAGCTTAGACATCATCTCCTCCTAGAATCTTTTCTTTCTCCCTGAAGAGTAGACTGGAAGTTCCTCATTCTTTCATAACCTTGATGTGTGTGTGTGTGTGTGTGTGTGTGTGTGTGTGTGTGTGTCTTTTGTACCAGACATGGAAGGACGTTGATCTGGTTTTTTGTTGTTTATTTATTCATTTGGGTGCCAGAGATCGAACGACCTTGATCTGTTTTTGCTCCATTTGTCAGGGTCTCTGAGAACAGGGCTTGGAGTTCGTCCAAATGACCTTCTTCCTCTCCTTGGGTCCTTGTTCCCATTCTGGCAAAGAAGGAAAAAGTAGGACTCTTCGCAGAAAATGGGAGAATCAGGACTGGTATTGTGTGAAGAGAAAGTTTATTTAAAGTGTGGTAAATGCAGCAAGAAAAGTTTTCTTAACAGCAGAGTGAGGGGTAAGAGGGAGACACTCCAGTCAGGATGCCCAGGGAGGAAGAGATGTATCCAAACTTATAGAGATAAATCATTTTGTTGGTTGGTGTGGGCTGGGCAATCAGTGTTTTAGGCTTTGTTTCTGCAAAGGGAACAAGGTCAGTTGGGGATTTCTTGAATTTGCGTATCATTTTTGTAAGGATACTGCAGGGTACATTTTTTTTCCCCAAACATATGGAACACAGATAAACGTGATAATTTTATGATTGTCAGCCTCAAATAAGTGGGTGGTGATTCTAAAATGTTAGTCATGAAGCTTGCCCTGTGTTTTTTCTGTATCTGTTTGCCCCTACATTTCTAACGTATCTATTGAAATAATAAGGCAGACCATTGAGTTAGGTGACTTGGTTTTAATGATTCGGGTCATTTATTTGATGGGTGTATGGTCTCGAACGCATTCTTAAAATAACAGTTTTCTGATGGGTGTAGTGGCTCACACCTGTAATCCCAGCACTCGGGAGGCAGAGGCAGGAGGATTACTGAGTTCGAGGTTTACCTGGGCTCCATAGTGAGCTCAGGGCCAACCTGAACTACAAAGGAAGACACTGTCTTTGAACAAACAAACAAACAAACAAACAAACACTAACAGCTTTCTTGTTTAAAAAACAAGAATTCCACAGTTTGGGAGGTTGTCAAGAGAATTATAAATTTAAGAACAATCCAGAAAATTTAGCTATGTAGTTAGGCCCTTTCTCAAAATTAAAAAAAAAATAAAATAAAAAGAGTTGGAAATATAGATCAGTGCAGAAGATTTGGGTTCATTCCTCAGCACCACACATTTGTGTGCACACAGACAAACACATGTGCTTTACCAGTGTGATGCAGTTTCTGGAGTGTGAGAGAGGTAATATTTGTAAAATACAACCCTTAGTGCAGTGCACTATCTCTATAAAACCTTCCTTAATTCTTGAGTATAATTATTATTACCTTCTATGGCAATATCTTGTTTCTAATAAAGGTGAGGCTGCCTAATTTACTTGTCTATAAACAGCAGTGTGTCGTAATTGTCTGCGTAATGTAGGGTACGTTCATAGATAGGTTAAATGCTTTATTCACTTTTGTTACTTCATCTCAGCACATTTTTCCCTGCCTTTGAAATGTTGAGTAGGCTCAGTATTATTCTTCCCCAGAAAGAAGGAAAGAAGTGTTTTCTTTCCTTTTAATTCAAAGATTATGAAATACTTCATTGTTTCCATCACTGTGATTGTTCTTGTTTAAGTTCACCATCAGTGGGAAATCTCTTTGAGTCAGGAGCTGAGTTCTTTGGTGTGACTCGGTTTGGCAGTGTCCTTGATTGCTAGTTGTGTAGTAATTCCCCAGCTGCTTCTCTGAACGTGTCCACTTCTAATGGAGAAAAGTATAGACAACATATTCCATGTTTTACCTTTGTTACTAGGTTGGCCTTAGGCATGAGTCTTATAGTGAAAAGAATAAGATACATTTTTAGAAATTTTTAGAATTGATTTACTGGTACTTTTATACATACATTATGATCTCATTCAATGTTGAACGTTTGTTTCAGTACATGACACATGACTTTTTTTCAAATTAAATTCTTTTATTGGTACATTTTATATACATATCATGATTACACTCAGCATTGAAAATTTGCCTCAGTAGATGGTAGGAATTCATTCTCATTTTTTCCATTTTTCTACTTACCCTACAACCTCCTTATCCCCCGTATATACTTTGTTTCCTTTTTTATCATCCTATTTTTTCTTTACCCCAGTTACTTTCCCCTACCCTTTTTCCTTTGAATATGAGTCCTACAATATAGGATAGATATTGTGAAATAAGATGCTTTTTAAAAAAACCACAAAATTTGAACTCCATCACGTATAAATTCTATATTCATCAGAATACCTCTTTATTTTTCCCTGTCTACTCCAAATGTAATATTCTAGATCTTGTAAGGATATTTGTTTTTAACTTAAATGTCTTGATCAATTATTTAGAATACACAAACTGTCTGAGTACAGGTTATAAATATGGATTAGAAAAATAACATCCTCAGTTAAAAAATGAGAAAAAGGCTTCGTTTGACTGGATGCTATCACCTGCACTGATTTGTTACTAATTCCTTAATTTAAGGGACTTTGGAGGTACCATTTTGATTTTCAAAGATTGTGTTACATAAAAATTTTGATTATGAATAAATATTTATTATTATTATTCCTTAGTCATCATAAATTTCACTCTTTCTAAGGGACATTTTCTATCTTTTAATACCTTCAGATTTTCTTTAATGCTACTTATCATGATTGGTTAATTGGTTTCTGATACTGTTTATGAATTTTTCCTCAGTTTTTTTTTTAGTTCTTTATGTATCCTAGGTATTAGTCCTTTGTTGGAGGTGTAGCTGATAAAAACTTTTCCCATTCTGTGGGTTGTCTCTTTATTGTGTTGCTGGTTTCTTTTAGTGTGCCAGAACTTTTTAGTATGATGAGACCCAAATTGTTGTTTCTTTGCAATATTTCCTGTATAATCAAGAACCTGTGTATAAAACCTATGTCTTCAAGAGTTTGTTCTTTTAGTAGGTTAAGTGTTTGTTCTAATATTTAGATATTTTATCCATTTTTATTTTAGTTTAGTTCATGGTGAGAGATATGAGCTTTGGTTTAATTGGCATGTGGAAAGCCTGTTTCAATACTATTTATGAAAGAGGGTGACTCTTTTTTGATGTGAGGTAACTAGGTGTGATTGGAGTTATTTCTTCAACAACTTCCCAAGGATGAAGAAAAAATTGAAATAAAGATGAGTAAGTCATAAATACTTCAATTAGCTATTTAAAAAACCTAGTCAAAATATACTATACCTAGGTATATAATAGTTCAGGGTCCAGAAATCCAACAGAAGAACAGAATGTTAAAACTCTTAGAAGAAACAATAACCTATAAAGGAAATCCCACAGCAGAAAGAATCACAGTAGACTTCTCAACCAAACCTTTAAATCTAAGAGAGCTCGGAGAAAAGTATTTTAAGCTGAACCAATGTGTCCCAGATGAAATTAAAGAATTTAGATAGCTTCTACAATTAAACAGTAATGCCTGTATAGCATATCAGAGCTTATATAATGCAGTGTAAGTCACCCTACTGGGGAAAGTATAGCTATGAATTCCCAATCAGAAAAGGAGAGAGAGAGAGCTCATATAAATAATCTAAGGTTGAAACTCAAGTTTCTAGAGAACAAAGAACAAGTTAAACTCAAAACACATATGAGGGAGGAAATTATAAAGATAAGAGGAGAAATTAATCGAATCTAGACTAACAAAACAATACAAAGATTTAATGAATCATAAGTTTGTTCTTCAAAAGAAAAAATAGCCAAGTTTCATGTGGTTTTTATATAACATTTGTTGATTTTTATATAACATTTCACCCACTATTGGATGATGTACTCTATATATACTTTGACTGAATAAAGGAAGATATTCAGGCCAGTGCCTAAAATGAAGATTGTTAAAATGTATCAGAGTTCAAAATTAATTCTATAATAAAAATATTTTAAAATTCTGTATAGCTTCTTAAAAATTTTACCCGATGTATTGGTACCCTTTGCCAGCATTTTCTGTTGTTTTGCTTTTGTTTCTCTATAGTCTTCATTCAACTAAAGATTAAAATGGCTTTATGCACAGCTTTTGGTAGTAGTGAATTCTGATTTAAATCTGACCTGGAAAATTTAAAATTGGTGTGTTCCTCTTAGAGGAGAGTTCATTGAGCTATTTTGCAAATTGTACCCTTAAAATAAGACCTGCTTATACTGTAACCTACATAAAATTCCAGTTTTATTAACTAATCTTATAAAAACTTGACACAGGAGCAAAAATCACTGAAGGTGATAAGAAAAAGTAACAAGCAAGTAATAATTTTCAACCTGTTCTTAAATGTTCAAATCATAAATATATATGTATAGACAAAAGCTAATTATAATACAATAACAATGGTGTATTTCCTGAGTGAGGCATAACAGAAATACTTATTAGGTATCTCTCATTGGATGTTAATTAGTAATACTGAGTTATATTTATAAATTAAACAACTGTCCTTGAATTGTGGAATTATTCCCATAAATGTATGCTGTCCATATCATTTTAAAAAGCAATGATTATCATTAATAAATCATAAGATCACCTTGGAGACACAATTTAATAAAATCAATTAAAAATTTCAAATGTTAAATACAATTAGAATACTAGAGATATATTTATGTGTATTACTATATGTATGTGGGTAGATACTGGTAGGTATGAATACAGGAATTTAACTCTGGTGGGAGAAATAACATTTCTGTTCCTAGGTCTTGGAGTTCCAAGTATCCATTAGTTGTACCTCTACATAGCTAATGTCTCCTATACCACCACTCCCTTCATTATGTTTGTTTCAAATGCCTTCACCTGAATTTTGAAGAATAGAGACATCTCCTTTGATATTATAGAAGATATTTTTTGAAACCGATAGCCTATAACCATGTTTTTGATGACGTTGGTGCAACGTACCATAGCAAGAGTGAAACTTGATTGAAATTTCTCTAGAGAGTAATGTCCTCTCGATATCATCATGAGATTAGATAACTTCAGTTCAAGTTTTATTCATTATGTGTTATTACCTTGGTCCTAGGAAATGGGTCACATAGGGGACAGCGACCAGGCCATTCACAACTCCCATGTGATGACTGCAAGAAGTGACACGTTCTTTGTTTTTATATGTGAACCCACAAGTACACAAATTCATCTGTACAATGATGCTGGAGACCACCTTACTCTTAGGAGTGCAGCGGTCATCCTCAGGTAAGAGAGCTGGGGTCTTCATGATGTTCCGTAAAGGCTTCTGTTGCCCACAGAGCCATTTTGTCACAATGTCAAAGTCATTGTGTGTCAGTAGCCCAATACTGACTTCTTTCTCTGCATTACCAGCTTCTGTCTAGACACAGATACGTTTTTTCTGTGAAGAAGGTAAGTTACCATCCCTCAGATTTGGTCTCTCTCTTTAGTTCCTTAATCCCGTTTCTCTCTAAATTCATGTTGTATCATCAAATTATTTATGTATTTTGAGTAAGTTTATAATGGCCCTAGACTTCACTTAACCTTTCACAATTAAAATTGTACAGCCTCGGTTATCATGGCAAGTCAGTACAAATTCATTAGTGTTAGAGTCTAATTATTGAGCAGATGTGCAAGTCAGAAATATTGGTACTTGCCCCAGGTGTCCTTGTGCTACTGAACCCTACCCAGCACATCTTTAGTTTCAAGTAGCCTGTAATCCTTCCTTTAAAATGTATCTGAGATTTAAGTCTATTATTATTATTTAAAATTTTAAAGAATAGTTATTTTTCATTGTTTTCTGACATTTTTCTTCCACAAAACCAGTTTAACCTTAAGGTTAACTGCTGTCAACTCTATTCACTTAAGTCCGTCTCTGATGATGGCAGAATCAACAGGTTATTTTTCTCCACTGAACAGCTGTGCTTCAGCTATCTTTAGGCACAGATGTCTTTCTCAAAATATTGTTGATAAAGCAGAATTCCATAAGCCCAATCCAATTTTGCCACTACCTTATGTAAGTTGAATTCCTGCAATAGCAAAAATATTAGCTTCTGCCATCAAACTTAAGGAAGAAACTTGCCGGGGAGAATTGAGTTTGTTGGTGAACTAAAACCTGCTACAACATTTGGCCTTGGTCCAACTCTCAGCTTCTAAACTCTAATTGTCCAACTTTCTAGGCCAACTACAAGCTCCCAATAAATTAATCTGCTGCAGTTAGTAGATCTAAGCTACCACAACACTATTTTCTGGGTTTCTAGCTACCTGACTCAGGATTACCTAAAAAATAGAGTACCTGGTCGTAGAGATTTGCTAAAGATTTTATGACTCTATCAACAGTGTGAAGGTTCAATGTTTATTCCTGTCAATAGTCAGTAAAGTATAGAAGAATAACCGATAATTTTGGAATCTCATAAGCATGCATCCAAATAGAAACTCAGCTATTACTGGATTTTTATTTCTATTACACAATTTTTTTTTTTTTTTGCTGAGGCTTCAGCACCCTGATAGTATGTAAAGAGAAGTTATAATGTCCACCCTGAATATTTCCATGAGTCTCAAATAATAGGATACACCAAGAAACATGAAGAATTCAGTTAAAGATAAACTTCTTTCTCCAGGCCAACTGCCTTTCTCAGGCAACAGAAAAGAGTATAAGAGTTCCCTTGTATTGTTGCAGAATACAGAGCCATTGACTAAGGTTAGAGTAAAGGTGTAAACTAATGAATGGCTCATTCCACATTAATGTCCGGTGACAGATAATCCCTGAATTGGTATATTAGCTGTGCCTAAAGAATGCCTCAGAGTTCATTTGGGTTAGCCTGTGTCACTGTATGTAGCTTGCCTTTTAATTCATGTTTTGTCACACAGTGGTCTTCTAAAAGATCAAATCATTATTCGCTAAAATAAGACTGTCTTTGGTAGGAAAGTCATGGTATGTATTTCTCCATCTGCCAGAAATCTAGATCCCTTTTTGATATCATTATGTGCATCACAATTTGTCAGAACACCACAGAAGTGAGGTGCAGTTGTGAACTCCTGTAATTCCAGGCTCTGGGAGTCTGAAATATCGGTCAAGCTCTCTTCTTATGACTTTCCTATCCCCACTTGTTTCTATCACTGATTATGTTGGCCTGTGAACCATCATTTCAATTTGGTTTACTACTGGTAACAATTGATAGGACAGTTTTCTGAAACACTCTGTTGAAAATTCGTTCAACAGTCACTGGATGATATTCTATTTAAGTTTGTGACAGGCTGAAGTAACAGTACTTACACATATATGACAGATTTATTTAATTCAATTTATTTATAGTCTACCATCCTCATATCCCAAAAAGGGCACTATATGAAGTGTTTCTTGAGTTTATTTTTAGGACAAACTGTTTGTAGATAACTTTTCTTGAGTGTATCATTTGTGCTTAATACTGTTCTAAATCTATGATGTACATGATTTAATTTTTACTGCAGTTTTATGAAGTAGATACTATTATTCACATTCTACCATAGTGACGTTTAGGAATAGAGAGATTTAGTATAGGCAGGGACTAAGAATTAAAAGTATGACAATTGAGTTTCAAACTCAGCGAATTTGACTTACAACTCCAACAGTTAACTACCCAGTATGGCTATGAGTTTCCAGTACCAAAGAAAAATTTTGGAGAACCTTGCTTGGAAGGAACATACTCAGAAAAACTGATGGAAAACTTTTAAAGAATCAAATTTGACTGTTTTGGTTAATAAAGAGAGGAGCTTTGATTAGAAAGATAAGGTTGTGTTAATGGGAAACTACTGGGCAAATCACTTAACTGAAGTGAATCCTGTCACAAAAATGTGGCTTCTGTCTTATAGATCCTCCAATGTAACTAAATGTGTTTCAGTCTTTGCTAAGTATGAGAAAGGGCAACTTCTAACATTTCTTCTAATTTCATCTCTAATAGCAGCAAACACAAAGACCATCATGGTCACATGATGATGCCTAGTGACAAATGCTGCATTCTGATAATAAGAAAAAATGTAATTCCAACACCTTTTACAGTGAGGGCTCAATTTTGTTTTACTTTTCTGGGGTCTTTGAGCTGGATTTTTTTGCAAAGTTCACATGATTTAGTATCAACCTCTTCTAACAAGTTCTGCTTTAGCAAGGTCAAAAATACACTACTAGCTATGCAGCGTCCAAGCCTGGTTAGAAGTTGGAGGATAGAGCATGATATAAGGGTTACCTGGTTGTCTGGGTCTCCAGGGTTCAGATGGAACCTATGTCTGCTGAGGTCCAGAAGAGGAAATAAATCTCAGCCATTCTGACCTGTCATCCTATTAACACTCTCACTTTGGTGGGGGGCACTTTTAATATACTGTTATCCTGTTTCTCTCTGTCTTATGTAGAAAAATATCAAAAAAGTGTTTCATTATTTTAAAAACTGACCCAGTTTAAATTTCGTTTGGGAACTTCACTGGGTGAGGAATATTTGTGTGTTTCCAGCTGAAGATGGATTTAGACCTTTGGTAAAATAGAATCCTCTGCCCCGATGCTGAATTCCCCATGCATATTCCCTTTCTGACATAAGTTGACTCTCACTAGTTAAAGTGCAGCCCGGTTATCTTCCTTTCTTCCACATTCAACAGAGCAAAGGATGTACAACTTAGTTTCCAGTTCCAAAAGTTACTAATTTGAACACAAAGTCTTTTAGGATAGAATTTTATTAAGTTTTTTTCTTCTAGCTTGAGAATTTTTTCATTGATCAAAGGAGAGTCATAAGAAAAGAGCTTAACCAATATTTCAGACTCCCAGAGCCTGGAATTGCAGGAGTTCACAACTTCACCTCACTTCTTCTGTGGTGTTCTGACAAATTGTGATGCACATGATGATATTAAAAAGGGATCTAGATTTCTGGCAGATGAAGGAGAAATATATACCATGACTTTCCTGCGGAAGTTGAAGTTGAAGTGCAGCACGGTTATCTTCCTTTCTCCCACATTCAGCAAAACAAAGGATGTACAACTTAGTTCCAGTATTCAGGCCTCAAATTCATCAAATTCCTCATGTGTGTCAGACACTAAGTGAAGTCATGATGTGTACAGGAGTAACCATATTTTCTGTATTTCAAATTAAAGGAGCTGAGGAAGTTAATATTTATATGAAGAATATTAAAATAATATGGTTGTACTGAGACTGTCCCTGCCACATACATCAAGTTAATTTTCCTGTCTGATTCCAGCGTCCACTGGTACACACATGACACTGGTTCCAGGGCTTCAACGGATAACAAAATCTAGAAAATTCAACAGCCTAGGAGCAATATTCTGAATATTTTAAATCATCTGTTATTTATAATACCTATTGTATTATAAATGCTATTTCAATCATTGTTATACTATATTGCTTAGGAAATGCCAAGAAAAAAATATAGCCTGTACATATTAGCACAGATACACTGTTTTCCCCCAAATATTTTCTATCTCTGGTTGATTGAATCCATGGAAATAGTGTCCATAGATGAGGGAGGCAGACAGCACTGTATGAAGATATTTGACATGCTGCCTGTGTTGAAACTTTGTACTTAGGACATGATCAGAGGTTGCTATTCCTATAATCCAACTGCAAATGAGACCGTTGGAGAAAACACTTTGTCACCAAGGGCCTGTGGGTTTTAAATGGCAACGTTAGGATGAGGAGTTGGGCTCTGACTTCCAGTGTGCTCTTTGGTGAAGAGCCATGTCCCGCACAGAGGGAGTGTTTTCAGATCAACAATAGTGACTTGTTTTTTTTTCCTTCATTATCTCTCAGCTTTCCTTTCAATGTCTGGGCTGTGCAAACCATTGTCTGTGCCAAACTCTGCCCAGTTTATATTCTTGTGCCTTTCTTCATAAAAGGCGATAAAAAGTGGCAACAAGAAAGGTGCCTGTTAAGCTTGTTGGAAGGATGATTTAACTCAATTGACTAACTCAGGACAACCTTTGCTTGATTCTCTTTGCACTGTGGTCCAAAACTGTAGGACAGGATGGACCCAGTCTGAGTAAGGCAGACTGGACAAGACTGCAGACCCCCAACATGTCCTATAATTAGTGACAACTGAGGTGAGGCCTGTGGTAGGGAAAGAGGGACTGGACTGTCTTCAAAATACCAGGTCGTGGTCTGGTGCGGTGGTAGTGCTGCTGAACCCTTAAGGAGAATGTCCCAGTGAGAGGCCTTTAATCATTTGTGGTGATGAGCCTGTGGACACCGTGAACCAAAACAAGGAGGCAAACTGATTATGGACCGAGAACTACAAAACTGAGCCACTAGAAACATTTTTTTTTTCTATAAAATAATGATCTCTGGCATTTTTCTTTTTTTTCTTTGTTGAGTTTGTTTTTAAGGCTATACTTTCTGGGATCATTTCTGTCATTTGTATCTGTATTTGTTTATTGGTACATTTTTGGTATACATTTTGATCGCATTCAGTGATGAGAATTAGTACCTGTATATGATGTATCTTGATCCTTTTTTTTTGAGACAGGGTCTTGCTTTGTAGTTCAGGCTGGTCCTGAGCTCACTGTGTAGCCCAGGCAAGCCTCAAACTTAGAAATCCTCCTGTCTCTGCCTCCTGAGTGCTTAGTGCTGGGATTACAGGTGTGAGCCACCATGCCTGGCAGTGTGTGGTATGTGGTACTGATTGCTGGTGGATATGAGTCACCACACCCGGTATTGTTGTATGTGGTTACTGGGGATTGAACTAGGGGCCCTGTGCTTGCTAGGCAGGTTCTGGAACCACTGAGCTAAATCTCCAGCCCTGCATCTTGATTCTTATTTTTCCCATTGCCCTGCCCTGCATTCAGTCCCTCTACCCCCCCCCATACATAAGCTTTTTACCCTCACTCTTTCCTTTTTGCTTTCCTTTCTTTCATTTTCTTTCTTTGCTCCCCTCTGCCTACCCTTTCCTTCTGAATATTTTCTTCCTGTCTCATAATACCTTCTATACATTCTGGGCTGCACTTACTTCTTCAGTTTCTCACCTTATTACAGTGATCCAAAGCTGACTAATAGTGGTGTAGTAACTGTGAATTCTTGGATAAAGTATATAGTTTGAAGGAAATTCTGCATGTTGGAAATCACTGATGTTTTCTTTGAATATCCATTGCTGTTCTATCACAGTGTGTGTCTTTCACTTATTTCACGTGCAGACAGTAAAGATATGTTTATAGGTATGCTTTATTTTCTCAGTGATAAATACATTTTGTAAAAGAATGGATAATAGAAAGAGAAGTGACAAAAAGATGAAGGTACAGAAAAGATATAAAAAATCATGATTGAAGAGAAATTTTATTAAGTTGTAAAGGAAGACGTAGAAGAAATAGCTGACAGAAAGAATGATGACTCTGCTACCATTCAGGAGACACTAAATATACAGCCAGAGATATTAGAGAGATAACAATTATTGCTATAAATGAGATAAGAGATTGGAACAAAAAATGAGATTTCAGAGGAAGCAAGGATGGCAAAGTAAAAAAAAAAATACACGAAGGAAGGAACCTACTTTACATTAAAATAACTCTCATAGATATTTCATAGCATTGACAAGACAAGGAAGAAAATGTAGGAAGCTGATTTAAACCAGGCATGGTACTGCAAATGTGTAGTTCCAACTACCAGAGAAGCTGAAGCAGGGGGACTGTCTGAGTTTAAGAGTTCGAGACCAGCCTGGGCAGCATAGTGAGGACCCCTTCCACTGTAGGTTTTAGAAAG
>PVIC010012011.1:0-34296 GCA_004025085.1 Thryonomys swinderianus
AAAAAAAAAAAAAAAAAAAAAAAAAAAAAAAAAAAAAAAAAAAAAAAAAAAAAAAAAAAAAAAAAAAAAAAAAAAAAAAAAAAAAAAAAAGACATTACAACGAAAACTCTGAAAGATAAGCATGCCAGTCTAAAATGATTGACTCTAACCCGTAGAAAGTAGAAAAGGTTTCTATGTAAAGAAGACATAGTATACAGGCATGTTGGGCTTAAATGGGGATTGAGTTGACATGTTCAGACACTGTAGTCACTAGAATGACACTTGGTCATGTGGGCCTGAGGACAGGAAGGCCTTTGAGGAAGCTGTGGGTCGGCTGTAGAATTTTTCCTATTCCCATTGTTTTCTAACATCTTCAAAGCAGAAAAAAATGTATTAAGCGTGAATGAATTCAAGGGTGCATGGTTGGGGAGACAGAGACAGAGGAAGAGGGGAAAAAGGGAGAATTAAAAGGAGGAGAGAGAGACAGAGAGAGACAGAGAGAGAGAGAGAGAGAGAGAGAGAGAGAGAGAGAGAGAGAGAGGCTTAGAAATCATAGTTCCTCAGCTGCTCTTCTCATTTTACTCAGGCCAATGCTCTCTGGCTCACTGTGGTCACTGAAAATCTATGCATTTCAATTCACAAGAGGGAACATATCCTTCTGACCTTCCAGGTAGTACCCCTCATTTACCCACGAATGTCTATGTCTGAATCTTTCTGTAGACTGTGATCTTGTACTCTACTTCTAACATGGGCACGGTGTTCTTTTGACCCTGTTTAGAGACTGTTCTCCTGAACCTCAGTGAGCTTTATCTACAAAAGAGCACTAATATCTCTTCTGCTTTGCCTATGAGATCAAATACAATCTGATGTATATATTACAGATCGGAATGTAAATAAGCATCTTGTTCTATAACCTGCAGTAAGACAAAATTGCTTTTCCACCCTAATAAAATGGGACCCCTTTGACCTAATTATTTCTTTAAGATGAAGTATGTATTCACAAATGCTAAATCATTGTCCATGTGATTTCTTTACGTAAAATTCACAACTACAGTTTTCCTGTTTCATTTGGTGGCAGAAACTTTAAAAAGGATCATATATTGTAGAATTTAATGTGATGTTAATTCTGTTAGAAAACAAGTCAACCTTGAAACTTTTGGAGCATGAAGCTCCTAAATTGGTTAACTTGTTTATATCTTAAAATGATTTCTCTGCTGTAATGACTGTGTCTTTTCACAGCTATAATAAGTAGAACAGTAACTTCATCTAATTCTTTTACTTCCCTAGTTTATTTCATTCTGCATCTCATTTCAAATGCTGGATTCTGCACTAAAGATGTGCTGAAGATGATCAACTCCTTCTTTGGGTCTTTGGTGTGCACCATCCTATCTTCCCATCAAAATGCTTTCTATTAGGACAACACCTAAACTATAAGAAAACTGGATGTGAGGAGTGCGAGGACTGTATAACTTAACTTCAGAACTTTGCTGGAAGCACAAAACTACTGTAAGACAGAAAAAGTTTATTTTAAAAATGATGATTCCAATTTGAAAAATGATGTGTAAAATTTAGATATAGACCTTAGTCTGAGAGGGAGACATGGAGATCGGTGGGGTGGGGAAGAGGGAAAGGGAGGCAGGCTGAGCTTAGCTAACTTAAAAAAGAATTCATTCAGGTGAAATTGCAAAGTGGCCTCATTAGTGTGACTGTAGTCACAGCGATCAGTGTTTTCATTAAGGGAACCAATGTCTTACTCCGAAGTGGATGTGACCATGAACCACACCTCCTGATGTTCATACTCTTACATGCAGCTCCCTCCATATTAAACCAGGCTTTCCCCATGTGATTAAGGGGAAATTGTAAAAGGGCTATGGCGTGACTAGTTTTCAGCTTGGTTTCTTGGATTATTCACTGTAGGGGATTCAACCCTTATACCAAGGATACAGTGCAGCTTCTCTGTGCATTTCTTTCTCCACAGAAAGAAACTGAAGCTGTAGTGAGCACCCAGGACCAACCCAGACTACTTCCAGACGGCTGTACCCCCGCTGACATCTGACTGCAGCAGCAGCAGCAGCAGCAGCAGCAGCAGCAGCAGCAGCAGCAGCAGCAGCAGCAGCAGCAGCAGCAGCAGCAGCAGGAGAAAATGTAAACAAGGATGGCCTCACTGAGCTTTTTAATTTCTTGATTCCCATGAACTGTGAGAAATAGTAATTATTGCAGTTTTAAACTAGTAAGTTTTGGAAGCAATTCATACGTAGCAAAAATAATTAAAATGTTAACATTTAAGGAGTATTGCTAGGGACCAGGAATTCTACTAGATGCTCTTAGAAACATTATTTCTATATCTAATCTTTGTATCCATTTTACAGACTTTTAAAAGTTCAAAGCCAAGGCAGTTAAGATTACCTAGATGTGAATGACAAAAATTTTAAGCCATCTGACTCCTGTACAATATTCCTTCTATGAATAAGGAAATAGCATGAAGATAGGCTGGGAGGGAGTACTAGATAGATGACAAGGGAATGGCTTCATGAAATACTATCCTTTTGGGGTGTGTGTGTGTGTGTGTGTGTGTGTGTGTGTAGGGAGTGTAGGATGGAAAAAGAGGACTAAGAGAAACAAAGCATAGCAAAGGAAGATACAAGCACTACTAGCAAGAGAACTGGTAAGAAATGAGAAGTCAAAATAGGTTTATCACAAGAGGCATCTGGGAGTCAGTGCCAACCAGTAATTTATTCCTGAGCTCTCGGAAGTCCAGCTCCGTTAATGAAGGCTGGGACCACTCAGAGGGCTGTGAAGTATCATCTATGTGACTGGGGTGATCTATCAAGGAAGTAAGAGAGCAATGAATCTGTTCATGTCTGGACTAGGAAATTGGATATAAAATATCTTGAACTGAGTTTTATAGTCTCAGCTCGAAAGAAAGTTGTTTAACACATTAAGAGTTACTCAGTAACACATTTAATTCTTGAACTTTTGCAGACCTTGTCTTTCTTTATCATTCATGCTAGGTACCAACCTCCAGGGTTTCATAAATATTCACTATACAAATTGAGCACTGATAAAATGATATAACTGTATGTGTGGGTCAACACCCTGGAATTTATTTTCATAACCTTAAATTTGTAAGCCAGAGAATACTTTGCTTTCTCATCTACTGAGTAGCATTTTAAAAGTAAGACTGATTAATTCTTTATAAGAGAATCTTTGTTTGGAACCAATAACAAAGTATTTGGGGCTTTTAAAAAAGAAAATTACTGGACCAAGGAATAAAATCTTATATTGAGGATTTACTATGACCCATGGCTATTTTCCTAGATAGCATACATGCATATGTATCTTTCTCTAGTCAGTAAGTATCTAAAGACATCATGCAGTCATCAAAGGATATCAATATATTTTCACCATTTGAAGGACTGGTTACTTGTTCTTTTTCTTTTTAAGTTTCATTTTTAACCAACTAATCAGAAAAGGATGATCTGCAACCTGATTCCAGAACAATTTCTTTGAGAGGTGTTTATTAAAGTATGCCATTATTTGGGGATAATGATTATAGACTTTAAAATTAACATAAGAATTTACCTTATCTTCATTTCCTTTATAATATGTTCCCATGGTTAGAAATTGTGTAAGTAATTGACTTTCATTGTTAACTAACCTAAAACGTTATTAGTGTACAAATTCATATGACTTAGAAAACGTTCAGATAGCACTTAGCTTTTAGGGCAGTTACATAATAGATAATACTAGAGAAACAAGTTTTCCAATTGGGAATTGTTGTTGGAAGGTTACATGTATAGAAAAAATACGAAATTATGGCCTTGAAAATACTTCTTTAAATTCTCAGTACTTTTATGAAAAGCTGATGATAGAACAAATAGAACCTTTAATTTCTACATAACAAGTATAACAGGCCTATTTGCTAAGAGAGTGTTAACTAATTTAAGTGATAAATCACCATATCTCAGAGGCTTAACATGAGTTAAGTTTATTTCTCATTGAGGTCAAATTCTAACTGAAAAATGGCTTTCCACTGAATGATTCAAAAACCCATTTTCTTCTATCCTGTGGCTCAAACAACTTCAATCTGTGGCTTTCAAGGTCACTGTGCTCATTTTCATCAAGACACCCGGGAAAAGGGCAATGAAACATTATCCACGGTAAGTTTTATGGACCAGCCCTAAAAGGATGAGCATCACCTTTACTCTTATTCTACTATCTAAATTTCAGTCACATGAATGATCTAGAAATTATAGTCTACCTGCATGTCCAGAAAACAGAGGACAGATTTTAGGTCATCATCTAATAATTTCTGCCACAACAGCCAACTGCATTATACTTTTTAACATCAATGCTGAATTCTAAAAGAATAGAAATATTATATTTACTAATGTTTGGTGGAAAGAAATAGAAAACAACCAGATTATTTTGGGAGCTCTGATTTATTATCACCTTCTTAGGGAACGATAGTGAAATCCTTCTTCAAACTTTGTTTACTCTTGGCAACCCTCTGTATTTTTGTTTTTTGAGTCAGTCATGTAACTGGGGGCTCTTTTTCTGTAAGATGATTTCATATGTCCCATTTTACCACTGTTGACCTAAGTTTAACTTAGGTTTCATCTCCAGACTCTCCCCATGTGGACTGCTCAAGTTCTCCCCCTGTTCATGACCAAACACCTCCAAAACATAATGAGCTCATTCTGCTGCCTCTGCCTTTAAAAATATCCGGATTTTTTTTCTCTTTTGTCTCAAAATAAGACTCTGGAAATTTGTGCTATAATTACAAGAAACAGCATTCTCTGGTAACGGGAATCATGGGAATGTTCTCAGACCAATTCGTTTCTCAGCTCAAATTTACCATAAGAACTACTTTTGGTACAGCTATTCTCAAGGGAAATCAAGAGAACTTCAGGAACTTGCTTGGAATTTCCAGAGTAAGAGGAACAGAGAGGCTGTGACAAGTTGCTCTTCCGCCTGCAGCTCCATGAGCAGCTTGAGGCTCCTAAAATGAAACCATGTTCCCCATGCTTCTGCCAGTTGCTCCTATACACATGCACATGCACACACTTAGGCATACACTTATTCCATTTATAATGTTCCTTTTAAAAATTATAATCATGATGTATGTTGATTCTATGCATCAATGTGGTTTCCCATGACATTTCCATACACGCATATGTCATGCTTTGTCTCCACCCTCTCTGCTAATCTTTCTCACTCTCCCATCTCTCTTGTCATCCGTGGTTCCTCTTTCTCTTCCCCGACAGTCCCTTTGTTACTTTCGAGTCATCACTTAATGTCAGATTCCTCCTTATGATTTTTTTTTTGAAAAATGTGATTCTTGCCTTTCCATGTTTGCCTATTTTAACTAAATCACCTCTAATTCTGTCTGTTCTGCTGCATATGAAATGATTTGATTATGGCTGAAATGAAATTATGACAGCTGAAATATATATATCTCCATTTATCTGTGATGAACTCCTAAACTGGTCCTGCAGGTTGGCTTCTGTGAAGCACAGGCATGCAGGTATCTCCCCTATGCTGACGGCTTCCTCTGGGTACACACCTGTGAATGGTACAGCTGAATCAGGGGATAATGATTTTTCTGTTCTGAGGACATTTCGCACTGGTTTTTTTTTTATAGCGGCCATACTAATTTACATCATCATGACGCTCCTGCTCTCCCATACCCTCACCAGCCTCCTTCGGTGTTTTCTGGTAACGACCATTTTGACTGAGGTGCACTGAAGTTGACTGTCATTTTTATTGACACTCCTCAGATGGCTAAAGATGGTGAATACTTTTTCATATATTTATTGGTCATTTCTACATCTTTTGATAAATATTTGTTCAGATTTGCCATTCACTTATTAATTGGATGACTTTTTTCTTTTTTTTTTAGTTCATGTATTCTGGATATTAGTCTTCTATTAGATAAATGGGTGGCACAATTTTTCTCTTTTTGTAGTTTTTCCTCTTTGCTGACTTTTCTCCTTTACTCTGCAGAAGCTTTTCAATTTTTAAAATTTTATTAGTATTTGTTAGTTATGCCAACTTGTGGGTTTCATTTTGACATCTTCATATATGCATGTAACATACTTTATTTTCACCACCACACTGCCCTCTAGCTCCTTTTCTCCCCAGGCTCCCTATCCCCTTCCTCTTTTCTTATTTTTCCTTTTGCCTTTTAACCTGATGCAATCCTTTATGTGAGTCCTTGTCTTTATTTCCCGATTTATTGAAGTCTGACTCAGAAAATTGCAGCCTCTGCCAACATAGTGTTTCCCTTACGTTTTCCTTAGTAGCTTCAAAGTTTCGGGCCTTATATTAAGACCTTTGATCTATTTTGCTTTGACTTTTGTACAGGGTGAGAGGTAGGAGTTTAGTTTCAATTTGCTACACCTGGATGTCCAGGTACCCCAGCACCATTTAAGAGCCTGTGTTGTCTCTAATGTGTCTTTTGGTGCTTTTGTTGAGTGATTTGGCTGCAGATGCGTGGCTTTATTTCTGGGTCACCTATTCCTTTGGTCTACATGTCTTTCTGTAATTCAGTACTATGCTATTTCTTGTCATATGGGTCTACAGTACATTTTTAAAGCCAGGCATTGTGAAGCCTCTTGCTAAAGATTGCCTTGTGCTCAAGATTATTTTAATTATTTATGATCTGTGCTTCCACATGAAATTTGAACATTTTTCTGATTCTATGAAGAATGCCAGTTATATGTTGATGTGGATTGCCTTGGTAATTGTTTTCAGTAATGCTGCACAATTTAGCAATATTAATTCTGCTAATCCATGGACATGGATGGTATTTGCACCCTTCAGTACACACCTTATTTTAATTCAGCTAGTCAGAAGTTTGAATTTAACATTATTATACTTTAAAATCTCATAGACCAGATATTGAGGGATAATTTCTAAAAATTATCATATTCTATGTCATATACTTCTCTGTTTACCAGGTGATTTGAGTATAGAAAGAAGTTAGCTCTTAGTTCACTCTTTTCATAAGACTTCTTCCTTAGAATTACTACCAGATATTTTATGACAACATTCATGAAGAAAATTTTATTCATTTCTTTAAATTAAAGCATTTTGGTACTTTTCCACCTCCAATATTTTAATGATAATTAAGGAATCTTTTAAAAAGAAGTACAAGTTTACCATCTTAATAAATTAGCTATTTCCAATTTTCCATCCTTATTTATATGCATTCAAGATCTCCTGGTTGTTGTTGATGTTCTTGTTTATATTCTTTAGCCTTTTCTCACTTCTTTAATTCCTAAAAAAGCCTAGTTTTCAATATAGTATTTTAAAAATTGCTATTAACATGTATTTATTTAGCTCCTGCTATGTACTAGACCCTGTCCTGAGCACTTCATGACAGTAATAAAAATATACATTTTGCTTCAAGTAGTTTACATTCTGAGCGGGACTGGGAGAGAGACAGTGAGATAGAAGTACAAAAATTGGACTGTGAAGGTTGAAGCTGGAATGATAACCAAGATACAGGCATGTGAAGATCAAGGAGAAGAGTGATCCAAGTAGGAAAACAGCAGTTGAAAAGGGGGAATGTTTTCATGTGTTCCTCGCTCAGCACCAAGGCCATGAATTAAGTGAATGAAAGGACAAATGGAAGGAGATTAAGTGAAAGAACCCAATAGGGGACTTCAAAGTCTTTATAGATGACACTAAAGAACTTATTGAGATACCACAGAAGGTAACAAACAGAAACATGGTGAGATTTTGTTTATGCTTTGAACATAAAGGCAAGATGAGAACAATCTGGGTGGACAGATACAAGACTGATCTTGAATTTACAACTCTATGAGGGTAGGTGGTGAGAAATGATTAGACTTGTATTTTTTGGAGACAGGAGTAAAAGGTTTACTAATACATCATGCATGTGCTAAGGAGAGGTATGAATATCTGAGGAGAACACCGGTACCATTTGTTATGAAAGAACATTTCAGTGATATTTGTGTACTCTTTTATTCATCCATTTACTAAGCAATTATTTTTTGTCAGACATTATGCTCAGTAATCTAGACAGAGAATCCAGAATCCCCTAAAAAGATTTAATCTAAGCAAGATGTGAGGGCTGGCACTAGGCAGAGCGACAAGGATTAAGAGCAAGTTCCAAATGTAAAAGATGTGTGGAAGTTGGAGTTATTTGAACAAGGTGCCTGATGTTAAAAGTGAGAAAGATTCTGTGATAATTTGAAACTGTCTATTGCAAGGGGGTAGAGGGCAATGTCATTATCAAAAATAGAGTGTATATTTATTTGTTGCAAAAATAATTGTTACATTAACAATGGCAGCTAATGATTGATTACTAAACACTTCCTGTGCACAAGGCACTGTGGTTAGTTTTTAACACAGAGTTTTGGCTTAATCCTTAAAACATCTTGTTTTAAAGATGTTATTATCACATGTGGGCTTACAGAATATCTGGAGTTTATAGAGTGTAAGTAACTTATTCACTGTTGTATATGTTGGAGTAGTTGATCTAGGCACTCAATATATGACAGCAATATTTGTAGATGTTGAGTTGAATTGGCCTAGATACCCAACTAGGAGGGTTTAGTCGATTTATAAATATAGTGTCTCTGTTACTTTTTTATCACTTACTCAACACCCACAATATACAGGAGGAAAGGGTTATTTTGGCTCGTAGTTATACAGATTTCAGTCCATAGTCATAGGGCTTCAAAGCAAGACAGCATGGCAGAGAAGCATAGCAGACAAAGAGCAGCTCAGAGCATGGCTGCAGGAAGCTGAGAGGAAGCTGCAGGAGCTGGGACAAGATAAACCCTTCCAGGCCACGATGGGCACCATGTCCTAGTGATCCAATCACATGAGGCTCTGGGGCACAGTTGGATGTGGATCATAACATGTAGACTTAGAAGGTGGTATGTGACCTGGAGATACAGATTTAAGAATTATCAGCATAAAAGTGAGTGTTTGATTGCACATCTTGTATTGGTTTGTTCTCTTTCCTGCTTTACTTTGGGTTCCCCTTAATGTGTTTCCTGGATTGATCATCTTCCAAACAAGCTACTTGTACCTGTCCCATCACCTGCTTTTGAGAGAACAAAACCCAGATCAAAACTGATCAAGAGGCCAGGCGTGGTGGCTCATGCCTGTAATCCCAGCACTCAGGAGGCAGAGACAGGAGGATTGCTGAGTTCGAGGCTTGCCTGGGCTACATAGTGAGCTCAGAGCCAGCCTGAACTACAAAGCAAGACCTGTCTCAAACAAAACAAAACAAAACAAAACAAAACAAAACAAAACAAAACAAAAAAGAAACTGATCAAGAGGTGAATAGAGTGAATAGTAAAAGGCAGCAAACTCTCTTACGAGCCTGGCTATGAAAGCGGGAAATAAATAAAGAAATAATGGCGACATAGGACTGCTTTTAAAGAAAGAAAAGAGTTAAAATAAGGGAAACAGTGGCTGGGCATGGCGACAAACACCTGTCATCCCAGCCAATGGGAGGCTGAGGCCAGAGGTCTACAATGCCAAGGCCAACCTCACTTACCACTTACAACCACTTACCATGACCCTGTCTCAAAATAAAACATAAAAGGACTGCAGATCTGGGTTCAATCCCTAGTACCATCAGAAAAAGAAACATTAAACAGGTACTGGTAAAAATTTTTGCCATGTGAGTCCAGCAAAGCAAAAGCAAAAGTAGTGACTGGAATACTATGAAACTGGGTTAAAAGTTTCAAACATGATTTGTTTGAAAAACTCAAGTGTCCAGAGGAACAACGGCCTCCAGGTGAAAGCGCAAAGCCCAAGCATTACTAGCTCCTCTGGATGGTGCTGACCCGATCACAGACCACTTGACTGAGATTTCAGACCCTGAAACACCTTTCCTTTGTCTTCTTAAATCCTGTTTGCCTAATCAGTTTCTGATTTACAACTCTTCTGACTTGAGACTTTCTTCAGTAAGATTAAAGAGATCATGGAGATACTTAGTTGAAGAGTGCTACAAGCTAAAGCATTTTACATACAAAGACTTCAAGTCTCAGAGAGGTTCTTAGAAAAGAAGGTAATGGACAAGGCAGGTGACTGTCTTCTGTTACACCCAGGAACAAGGAGGCAAAAGCAGAGAAGGGGGTGTGCAATGCGTATGGACTTTTTCCTTTCAATAAAATCTATCAGGTGATTTTCAATATTTTTCATTCTTACTAGGCATTTGTACTTGTACAGTTTATAACTTAGATTGCTATCGAGGATTGAGTATGCTGATCAGGCAGCTCTGTTTCTTTCATTGGGACCTTTATATCTTATCTTTCAAGGAATGACCTTCTAGGGAAAAGGGATGGAGAGAGGAGGTGGATGAGATCAGGAAAGTCAGCCAGAGAGTGTAATGACTGGATCCTTCCCCACCCTCCAGGGAAGCACCTCTGTACAGGCTCTGCCCCTAGAGACTCAGGGAGCAGAGATCAGGAGGCTAATTAACACCTTGGGCCGTGGAAATGATTAATCATACAGCCACCACATGGCCACTGTTCTTTAATGATGACTTTAATTTGCATTCTAAGCAAACAGTCTCAGGAATGTTTCTTTGGGTAGAATTTGTGAACCATGGCTAGACAGGTTATTTCAAAGTCAATTGCATTTTAATACTTTTTACTTGCAAAGTCGTTCTTTCATTTTGACAACTTCATTTTACAAATATTGTCATTGGGTTGTCATTTGCTGGCTGTGGGGTAAATTAATCCTAACCAAGCACTTATTAGTTTTAACAAAATGAAAAAATCCAAAGTTTCTTTTGAAACTCTAATGATTGTGAAATAGTCTGGGCTTTAGAACTAGAAGGGACTTTAGATATTATCTGCTGAGTGATTTGCAAATAAAATTAAAATTCAGGGATGTTAAGTGACTTGCCAAAGGTCACAGAACAACTGATTGGAGGAGCTGAACTAGATCCAAAGTCTGGTATTTTTCCCTTCAAAATATTAATGAAATTAAGTACATTAAGATACAATTGTGCTTCAATAAAATGCAGTTTTCCAGAATCAATTAAATCCTGCACAGTTGAATATTCTTGCACTCCAAATTAGATAGATTGGTTCACAAGCATTATTACTGTCAAAAGCTGTGTCATCTCAAACTAATTTCTTCACTTGATCTTAGCCAAAAGGCCGAGAAGCGATTCAAACTAATTTCTTAATTCAAAAGGTAAAATTTATTTACTTGTTTTTCATTAAGTAATAATACTTTTCCATAGGGCAGTGGGGTCTTCAAATACAAAAGATACTTGTTTCTTTTCATTACTGCACTCAGAGAAGCACTTAAAGACCCAGTTAAATCACATAGACTGCAGCACATAATGTATAGGAAATAAAAGAGGATGACTTAGTAATAAGGACCAAGATATTTTAGGAGGCTTATAGTTCTACAAGTGATTTCACATCTGCCCTCATATCATTCTTCTTATGAAATGATCAGTGGTTTTATTGTCTTTTGTTTTTAATTTTTATGTATCTTTCACTTTCAGTTCTAGGGGTCCAATCCAGGGCCCTGTATACACTAGGCAAGCCCTCAACCATGGAGTTATATCCTCAGTTTTATTACTATCTTTTGTATTTGAAGACCCACCAGATGTAAAATCACACAGCTGGGTGGTATCCTGGCCCAGGTTAGTGTCTGAACTCTCAATTTCCTAGCTGTCAGTCCTGAGTTTCCTCTACACTATATAAATGGTTCTTCTTGAAGCCATGTGTGATACGGTCACTTTATTTTTATTGGACACTGGCTAAATGGCCAACTGCTCACCCAGTGGAGATTAAAAAAAGAACCATCAAACTGCTGGCAGAGGCCTTGTCTGGAATAACTGGGCAGAAATCACTGCTGCTCACTGTGTCAGACTCCTCTGACTCCAGTGTGGACGCCATGGAGTATCCAACTTACTAGACAGGCTGCCCTGCCTACTGCAGGGTCACATCCATCATGAGCTTCCCCACTGCCCTATGGAAAAAACCCTTCCTTCACTCTCTGTGGGCAGCACTTGCATGACTGAGAACAGAGTCACTTAGGATATGCAGAAGATGGAATAAAACCTTTTAAAAATAACCACTCAGTGTCCAAAGGAGGGGGCTGAAAATGGAAAGATGTGCACAGCAAAAAGGCCACAGCAGAGAATTTCTAGAATGAGTGAGGAAGGAGCCAGTGCGAGGGTTTTATACTCCAGAGACACCACGCTCCTGTGCCCTGGACCACTCTCCCATTACATTCCTACTCAATGTGACTGGCACAGTTTCACTATTCTACTTTTATTCATCCCAGGCACTGGAGAGGGAGAGCTTTCAAATCTTTGATTCCCTGGTCAACCTATTTCCAAGGACTTTCAAACTGTGACTCTCTGTTTCTATTAACTATTTCTCCACACATTTAAAACTTGACTACACCCAAACTTCTGTCTAACACAGTTGGCTTCATCATGGCAAAAGTGAATATGGTAATTCAGTTAAGAATATTCAGCTCTTTTTATGGGGTTTTATTCTATTCAAGTGATCATATATTCCCTTGTTGTACTTATATAATTATCAGTAACATTTCCTACTCTTAAAGTGTCACTATTTGGAATAACACATTGCTTGGTAACCACAGTTCTACTGTATAAGATAAAATTGCAATTTACTTGAACACATTTTAGTGACTTTTCTATCATATACCTCTGACATCAAAAGGAATTTATTGAATGGTTTCTACGTATAAAAATTACTGTAGAAGCTATAAAGTATGTTAAGTTTGTAGTTCATCATAGTGAAAAGATTGACAATGAAAGAAAATAAGCAGTGTGCCAGGTGTGCTGGCTCACACCTTCATCCCAGCACTTGGGAGGCAGAGGTGGGAGGATTGCTGAGTTTGAGGCTTGTCTGGGCTACACAGTGAGCTTAGGGCCAGCCTGGACTACAAAGCTAGACCCTTTCTCAAAAAAAATTTTTTAAAAATATTTATAAAAAGAAAATAAGCAGTGCTAAAACACTTAACCAGTTACCAAAGGAGTTTTAATGTTGTTCTTCAGGGTGATGAAGGAAAGAATTGACCCTCAGAATTGGGGAGTTTTGAAAAGGAAAATACATTCCAGGTACAAAAAGAAAATAGTAACAACACTAACAGTAAAATCAACAGATGTTCTATATGCATTGATGCCTACTATCTTTCAGGAACAAGAGAAGAGACTTTAGAGATATTTTTAAATTAATAATTTAGTCAAATCAAAGAAATTTCTCATTTCTATTAAGTATAAGCTTCACTGTTGATGTAGAACCCAAGAATATCATGTAATTAGAAAAGCTGGGAAGTGTCTTGTGATGGGAAACTAGAGAGTCCAGGTCAGGGGTTGATGCTTTAATCTTCAGGAGGCAGAAAACATCTGAGTTTTTTTTATTAGAGATGAGACTATGATAAATAACATAACACTACTGAAGGATAAAGAGGAGGTAGACACCATCAGGAAACTCTAATTATGGTACAGATACAATGAGAGACTGAAGTACATTGAGACAATCGAAGGTGAGGGACAAATTTGTGACCATAAGCAGAAATAATATTAATCATTTTTCAATGTAGTAAGATATGAGATTTTTTTAATTATCTTGTAAACTGTACACATTTTCTAATTCTTAGGACAATACTAATGGTGTGTGTAGCACAAGTTTCTGTATTTGAAATCATCTTGCATTTTCTTCATTTCTCCTCTTTAGTCCTGCTTATCCAATTGTGTTTTTAACTGCCTTTAATTCACTAAAAAATTCTGGAACTTTCTGAGAAAGAATAGTTTCTATGTTTTGATGTCTTAACTCTGGTTCTTTGAAAATAATTTTTAAATTTTTATTTTAATTTTTTAAAAATTGGAATGTTTATTGGTACATTATATACACACATCACGATCACACATGAGAATTTGTACCAGTATATGATGCAATTTCTCATTTTTCCCATTCTTCCACCCATCCTACAACCCCCTGCTCCCTATATACATGTTGTTTTCCTTTTATTACCATCATATTTTTTCTTCCCCTTGTTACTTGTTACCCCTATAGCCCTTTTTCCTTCCATATTTTCTATTTCACAATATCTACCATATATTCTAGAGCTCATTTACATCTTCAGTTTCTCATAACTGAAATATATAGGTCACAGATCTGTTAATATCATAACTTTTCTCTAGTATGAGAAATTGAAAATCATTTTTAAACTTTGCACAGTGTTTTACAGATGAAATCGAGGAGCAGTCTGTTAAAAACAGATTTGTTTACTGGAAATTTAAAAGAATTAAATGCAGAGAAAAGGTGAACCTGTGCATGACAAAATGCTATTGATTATCATCATCAGGAAGTTCATTTTGAAGTGTTTTTCTAGTTACAGTGTTAACCACATCATCTTTCAACCATTTCCCTGATTAGGATGCTGCTGTAATCAAACCTACAGACAGAACTCCTCATTTCACTCCCATCACCTTAGCCATATTTTTAAATCAACAAAAACTAACTCAGCTGAAATGAGCTCAAGTTCAAGATTGGTAAAATGTGTCATGTACAAATTATCTTAAGCCATTATTTTTTCTGGAAATTATGAGTTTTTTATTGTAAATTTACCTCCAGTTTAAACACAATACTGGACTTCATAAACTGTGTATTCTGCCTTAAAATTATCAAGTACAAATTTGAAGGTGACATCCAAGTTTGTGCCAGTAGAGCAGCCACTCCCACTCTGCTTTCAGAAGAGGAGTTACAACTTAATACATAGTGTTCTTGAAGAATGTCTCTCATTTTTTCTATTAACTGAAAACAAGATTCTGAGCACTAATAATTTATGATGAGCCACCGTGAATTATGGATTCATCTCAAGTTGAAAATAGATCCACAAATCACTTCATTTAAAAGTAGATATTTTCTACCACAGTGCATCAAGATGTATTATCTGTCACTTTAAGGATCATTTAACATTTTCCACAAGTTCATATTAATTGGACCATCTCTTGAAAATTGTTCACTAGAAATGCCCACACAAGAACTTTTCCTCTGGTTTCTCTTTTACATATGGCCGAGGCTTCCTTAATCCTACCTTCCCTTTATTCTCATGTAAGTGTTTTTTTTTTCTATTTGTCTTAAGAAATTAGTAATAATGGAGATAGAGATAGGGAGAGACTGGGTGAGAGGAGGGAGAGAAATAGAGAACGGACTCAAAGTTTTAAACTTTTACGCTTGCATTTACCAACATTCTTAGACATTGTTTTTACTTGATCCTTAAGAAGAAAACCTCTTAGGTAACATTATTGCTATATCCACTAAAACACGAGAAGAGAAGACCGAAGCTCATGGAGATCCAGATAATACACCTGAGGAACAGCAATGGAGCTATAATGTAACAATGGTCTGAATCCATTGCCAAGTGCAATGCTTATGCCAATACTAAGGAATATTGGAAGGCCAGGCTGCAAGCTATCATATTTCTCTGCCACCTACATATACAAAAAAAAAAAAAAAAGAGAAAGCCTTCTTGTGATGCTAGTCACTGTGGCCTATTCTTAGCACAGAGGTCTGAATTTAGACAGGCCCAGGTAGGGGTGGCTCATCTAAAAGGGCCCTTCAGCAGGAGCAGATGTTATTGTGTTTAGTGAGAAGATATGAAGAGCCCACCTTCTCTGCAGGGTTCATATGCTATCCACAAATTTGAGTAACATCACATTCAGGTACTGACCATCACGTCTAACTCAGAACTTGGCTTGCCTCCAGTTTCCCAGTGCCATTCTGAATTCAGTATTACTTTCTTTTTCTTTTCTTTTCTTTTCTTTTCTTTTCTTTTTTTTTTTTTTTTTTTTTTGGAGACAGAGTCTTGCTTTGTAGTTTAGGCTGGCCCTGAGTTCACTATGTAGCCCAGGCAAGCTTTGAACTCAGCAATCCTCCTGCCTCTGCCTCCTGAGTGCTGGGATGACAGGCGTGAGCCACCAAGCCTGTCATTTGCGGTATGTGTTACTGATTGCCAGTGGGTGTCCATCACCACACCCGGTATCGTATGTGGTTACTGGGATTGAACCAGGGACTTTGGGCTTGCTAGGCAGGCACCAGAACCACTGAGCTAAATCTTCAGCCTCAATATTATTTCTTTTTAATAAGGCATCTATACCTTCTGGAAGTTTGACTCTTAGGTCATCTCTTCTAAGAGGCACTGTCCCATGCCAGTCGGCTGATGGAAATACAAAGATGAGATGGCAGTTCAGTTTATTCAACCCCTCAGCCATATCTACTTTCTACTTTGGCTCAACTGAAACACCCTTGATATTTAGAAGTAGCAATATCAAATAATTATAAATGAAGGATCTGATTCAGAGGATAAAATATACTATTTTTAAAATTTGTACAACATTTATAAAATTTGCTTTATAACTTATGCCGAGATGAAAGAGATGGAATTTATGTAAAGCAGATAAAAGTCAGGAGCCAGTGAGAGTCAAATATTTGTCTCTCCTAAGTTGAAAGCGAGAAATATGGCACAGAAATGCCTGCCCATAAAAACTCTCTGAACTTTGCCTGCTTTTTCTATGACTGATTCAAATGCGTGAATAGGTTATTATATTTCCAACTATCTGTAGCCTAGGTCACTGAATTCTTAAGACACAATAGGCATGCAATGCATATTTATTACATGAATGAATGGATTTTTTCTTATTACATGCATCTTCATGTTTTCAGATTTGCTAAAGTAGCAAAAGATCAAGTGCTATAAAGAAATTATATTTCCTTACTTCAATTTAATTTTATATACCCTAGCCTTTCAGGTTTAAATGAACTTTTGTGATTAGAGTCCCTTGCTGACAATGAGGCTGCCCATCCCCCTGACAAAGTATGCGACTGTAGCTTAGTTCTGTGGCAGACTGCCAGGAGAAGCAGGTAGGAAAGCTGTTACTCCCTCTTTCCTGCAGAGTCATGGGTGGACAAAAACTACCCCGCTGATGATGATGAATCTACCTACATTTTCCAATTGGGCTGGGCCTTAGGAAAAACACTGCTGAGAAGGAAGGAGAAGTACTACTCCAGGTACAGCAGGAAGAATATATAACCAAGCTGGGGGACAGACAATTTTATCTGATATTACTTAAATGCAGATACTCGATACAGTGCTGGACTATATGAAGTTGGCATTTACTATTATGCGTTTTAAATAGCTACTTATCCTTTATCCACTAGAAGCAATTAATTTCTTGTTTTTTCAGAGATGCTATTGCTATTGTTTTTTTTTTTGCTAGAAAAATGTAAGGGCTCTCTTATGAAGCTATGATATATTACAAAGGTCTTCCGTGATGCCACTTCAAAGACCCACTTGTTTCCATGGGCAGACACCTTTATTTCCACATGACAGAAATATCTCTTTATGTTCCTGAAGGATTTGTTCTCCCTAACAAACTGTATTTATGACCAAACTACTGCTTCTCTGTATTGGTCAGTCAGATCTAGTTTGACACTGTATTGGGTCTACTGTATTGGGTCAATCAGAACTAGTTTGGTGAAAATATGTTTTTAAATTATGGTCACAAATTTTAATAATAAACTCACATTTCTCAAATTTTTCTAAGGATTAAAGATGTATGTCTCAGATTTTTCCTTCCCTTCAGTTACAATAGTTTTCTGAGGTTTCATAAATCTAGATATTGTGTGTTGAATGTCAGCTGAGTTGTAGAAACTTGCTGGCAATTCACTTCTTAAAATATTGTACATTATTTTCCACTGCATCTAGGACACTGAGGGATCCTCGATCCTTTTTACTTATTGTGCTGTTGGCTAGAAACTGGAACAGGGTGACATCAACAAATTTAAAATAATACAGTCAGCATGCACACTGAATTTGATGTTGTCAAATACAACAAATAATGGACATATTTAATTTCACTGTGATGATTTTCATTTTTGTTTTGCCATTTTCAGCATTTTATCATGCAGTTATTGATACATTCCCTCTGATCTGTAATTTCACAGGGATTCATTCACTAATTCTGAGGTCATTTTGTGATATCATCTTGAGTTTTTAGAACAGTGCCTAATATATAATAAATGTCTCCCAAAATTTGTTTGGTTTTCTCAATTTTTTAAATGCAGAAGCAAAGAAACAAACGTAAATCCATTACAAAAAACTGAACTTCTGCAAAAACTCAAACTGGGCTTTATCGTGTGGTGCTATGACATGTTCCATTGGGAACTGTGCTCTGATCTTTCAGGGCTTCAGGCAGAAACACCCACACAGAGGTGGTCTGGCGCCCCCCCCCATCCATGGGATTTCCCACAGGGCACTACAGAGGCTCTTCTTTCTTCTCCTTCAGTATTTATCTTGCGACTTTGATTCACTGAGGACACTAACAAGGGGATGCTGACCGGACAACTGCCAAAGGTATCAGTCTTAAAGAAGGGCCAAGGCATCAAGAGAATGGATTAAGAAACCGGTCCAGTTAACTCAGGTTTCCACCTACATTTAAGTAGAAAAAAATTCCTCTGCCAAGCAGAAAGATAGACCACCCTGCCTCTTCTGTAGAAGGTTGTAAGGGGCTCAAAACTAGCAACCATAGCTGAAAGTTCTGAAGTAAAAAAAATGCATGGTATGACACTATTTGAAGAGAACACATCATATATTTTATTATCCAAATGTTAAATCCTTTAGTACAGTTCACAGGAACGTTTCTGCTTCAGAAAATAGAAGGAAAAAAAAACCTGAAGAAATAACCAGGACTAATAGAAAATATGTTTTTACCATTTTTCATCTTCAGAAGATTGAATATGGTTGTTCAGTCAGTGAAATGAGTTTAGCATGGTATTGGTTTTAGTGCTTAATTTTTAATGGTAAATCAGTTTCTCTTTATCTCTACTAAATCAATGTTGAACAGATGGCTAGATGTTTTTGGTTTGAAAGGGAGAAATATATTAATATAGCTCAGTCCAGTTCCTGAACAACTGGAGCAACAAGACCTCTATTTTCATGGGGATCACAGCTGTACAAATCCGACTCAAGTTTGCTCTCTCCATGCTCACCTTGTATCTCAAGAACAGTCACCCTGATCACTGGTCTTTACCACCGTGTGTGGATTCTGCCTTGAGCAGTGTGAGCAAGAGGAACATCCCCAGGACTGTCACAGGAAGTGCTGACACCTACGGAGGGAATGGACAGGCTCAAAACTGGGTGCAGTGGACACAGAGACCATGACCTCAGCTAGTCACAAAGTTCAATGTGACATGGTGAGGCATCGTCTGAGTTTGTAGGGAGGGGACTAAATGATGTCAGTACACTGTTAATCTGGTTTAAAATTGGAAAAATTTGATGAAATATATTGCACTGTATTTGGGTTACATTCCAAGAAATACAGAGCCAACTAGCTTCCACATTGCTTCAGCTACTCAACATCAGCGACCAATAATTTTCAATCTTCATGTGTTGCAATTTGATCTTATCCTCATATCCATAACTCATTGTTGTAATATGGCTATTAAAGGTCCAAATTTGTATCTGAACTAGGAAGAAGAGAGAAGTGGTAGGGACCATAATGAAGTGTTATTATTGCAACCAAAACGTTTTCCAGAACCACCTCGGAGCAAATTTACACTCAGGTTTTGTGTCAGATGACGACCTATGTATGGCTACTGAAAAGCTATGATAACTTGGAACAAGTTTGCAAGAGGTGTCCTAGACTAATCCACTACTTATGCCTGAGAAGAAGATATGGCCAGCCAGAACAAGGGCAAGATTCTGTTAGGAAGAGAGAAAAAGAAATCAGTCTGTAGGTAAGTAAAAGGATCTACTTCTGAGAAGTGTCACAGGAGCGATGGGTAAGAGGTGGCAAGCAAGGAAATAAGCAACCCATGGCCACAATTTGCATTTGAGGACACCTGTCATACAACATCCATTGGAAGCATTCTAGTGGAAGATATGGGAGAAAAATAGTTTTGCTATTATTTTAGTATATTCAATAGGGTACTCAATGTGGAGTCATAGACTATTTGGTAGTCGTTTGTAAATTTAGAATGTGAAACAAGAAATTTAGAGGATAAACAAGACAGTCAACTTTTCTTTCTAATATTGGGATCATTATAAATAAATATATTTTTCATAACCTTAGTAATAAAAAATGTATATTTGTGAATTTTTATTCTCTTCAGCAGGTACACTGTATCATACTTATTTGAGCATGTCTAGTAACAATGAAAAGCTGCTGTCAGACATGAACATTTGATCATGAAAAGCTGTACTAACCACAACAATTTTAGCTTTGCTTTTATCTCTACTGCTTCAATTCTTTTGCTATTTGGAGGCATATTAGTACAGACCCTTTTGATTGTGCAGGGTAAAAGCACAATTTTATAACTCAAGTTAGGAAGAAAAAAGACTAGCATATTTAAATGCCCATATCTTGGTCTGTCCAGTGCTCATATCTGTCTAATCTGTATTTTGAGTTTGTTTCATCCTCTTCCATGTAGTCAAAAAGATGTCTTTTAGTAACTCTAGTTTATAGTGTTCTCCTAGCTTTTGAATCTTATACCTAATGTCTCTGTATTACATAATGGGGAAGCACAAAATCCATTGCTAGACCAGAAAGTGGGTAGAGAATAATTCTATGGCATAAAATGAAGGAGCAGGGGTGAATTATACAAAAAGGAGGAAGTTCCCAACAGGGAGGATGAATATTAGAAAAAGAAACAGCAAAGCAAAATGATAAATAACAGCAACAAACAGATGTCTGTTCATAGAACAAATGCAGATTTCATGTAATCTTACACTCAAAAATAGAAAACTATTGTATATCTTTACCTACTTTATAGGCAATATAACTGCAAACACATCAGAAAATACTAGGGAAACTTAGAAGACATAATAGACCCTCGCTAATTTAGACTAAGCAGATAAAAATATCTGATAGCACTGAACGGCATGCTCTGCAGACATTATGTTAGGTACACTATCTGTTTTTCCTAAACCCTTAGAGTAATAACATTTTTCAAATGGGGAAATTGAGAATAATAGGCTAAATTATTTATACTCACTCAGCTAGATAGAGGCAGAACTTTTTTTGGTTTTAAAGACTATGTACATTAAGATTCATTATCATGACATTGTTCTTGCTGGCTGACATATTCCAAAAAATTCTGAAATAGTAAATAGTTTGATTGCTTTCAAGGCTGTAAACTAACAGCTAAAATATGTAGCACTTAGCAGAACTCTTTGATATCCATTTCTGTAATTGTTATTAAAAGGAATGATAATTCTCATATAAATTTATTTCTTACAAATTAATAAAAAGTGTTTTCTAAACAACTGAAATACTCTCATCTACTATATTTGAAGACATATTTTCCAAAATTAATTTTAATCCTTGCCTAAATTTATACAAATTTGAAATTAGTAGCAAGGAGATTAATGGATTTTCTTTTTTAACTGAAAAAGCTGAAACAAAATCCAGTAAATTTCTGTTTGTGTGTGTACAGAAGAATACTGGTAGGATGTTGAAGGAAGATACTTTATGGATACAAGACAAGATTACTAATTAGTTTGAAAGAATTCAACATTATTCTTTAAAACATTTTTTAAAGAGTTCCTTCCTTCAGATCATCATTCTACAGATACATTTTAAGTGTTGGCTCTGTGTCAGACTTTGGTATAAGAGCTGGAAACTCAACGAATAAAAATTTGTAGCTCCTGATCCCAGACCACTCAGCGTTACCCAGATGCCAGAGTGGGCACAAAACTAAACAGTGTGAAGAGGGCCAAGCAGGGAACCCTCAGTGCTCGTGGAAATCCATAAAAAGGCTCCTGAGACAATGAGGTGATTAGGGCTGTTTGGGGAGTGTGACCAGGAAAGCTTAGAGAAGCTTGATGTCTAGAGTCTATTAGGAAGGATAATACAGGCAGCAGATGGAAAAGGGGGATAGATAGTTAAGACAGTTCCACACAGAAAAAGCAATGGAACCTAGGGTATCATCATAAGAAGAGACGTATAAGGAAGAAGGGACGGAAAGGGAGAGGTACTCTGATGCCTGCCAAGAGTTCAGTGCAAGTGAGAATGGAATGTGATTAGGAAGATGGGGGTGGGGGTGGGGGTGGGAAAGAAGCATCTGTGTTCCATCCCACCACTACTAGTAGACAGTGTTATTTAATCTCACATGCCTATTAGTAGAAATACTTGCTGTCCCCAAAATAATCAATCAGTCGACAGTGGAACATTTGGCCCAGAGACAGATCCAAGGAGCAGCTGAAGTCTATAGTGAGAGCTAAAATCTATAGCTAGCAGGTGATGACAAAGGTTGTACTTGGAGATAGGAAATGACTGAAGATTGGGTGAAGAAAGCTATGGAAATGAAAATGAGAAATATAGAGAGGAATGGGTTAAGCCTTTTGGCCATCATATCAGGTAGTTCACTGACCACTTCTTCTGAGAACCCATAGGGTTCTTTCAGCCTGATCAGAGGTGCAGAGGGCTTTATATGCATCCTAGGTTACTAGTGCAGGGGATTACTGCCAAGATTACAGGGCTGTACTCACTGAAAGAAGAACAGTGTCCTAGATGAGACTGGGGGCGAGGAATAGCAGCACTATTTTAGACTTTTTGGACTTTTCTCTGACAAAAAAAATATGCTGTTAATACCCCTGCATGGTCATTAATAGCAGTCTCTAATGAAGAAGAAAACAGAATCACACATTTTCCCACTGTACTTAGGGGAACATAATGTTAATGCCCTCTTCATAGAAATAGAACTCTCAGAAATATAAAGTATTTTGCTGTTTATGGAAGATTGTGGAAGAGAGACATATTTCTCTAAAATTATGGTCTTTTTTATAATGAATTGCTTAAATTTTCACTAGATTTTATTGTGATTTAGAAGTGTCTAAATAAAAAGAAAAATACATGTGGGAGATATTTTCAGAAAATTGTATTACTAGGTATGTTCCATGCCGTTGTTCCAGTGATATGAGCTGCTCCAGAGACATGTTCAAGCCCAGCCATAAGAAATTAGGCCCAAATCACCTTCTAACTCTTCAGCAAGTTTCCTAAGACTCAATCCAAACTTTCCATCCCTCTTCCAGGTTGATATACTTGACACTATTTGATGTCATTTTTGTACTTATGCTTGTCTCCCATAACCCAAGGTTGAAATGGTGAAAAATGACTTTAATATGAGATCTGTTCTTAAACAAAACAAAACAAAACAAAAAAAACACCCCTTTGCTTTCTTCTTTCAGCAAGAGGAAGATCATACAAACATATACAGACTGAAGGCCATTAGTTGTTCCACGAAGCAGATAGAGAAGGTGGCCCTGACAGACAAATGTCTACAGAGAGTCATTGACTCTCAAATGCATTCAGCTCAGACAAAATGTCCCTTGAAGAAAGGAATCTATCTGAGTTTGTGCAGATCCAAGTGTTTCAGTACCTTGAAAGTGTTTTGTGCATGCTAACCTCCCATTGGTTACAAAAAACAAAGGAAATAACTGCATGCTTTGATGGAAAGAAATGCCATTCAGGTTAAGTCATTTATGTGCAAATGGACACACTTTGAGGATACACTAATAAGTGAAATAAATACACTAATAAGTGAAATAAATAGGTCATAAATAATTAGATATGCTAATAAGTGAAATGTAAATATGTACCTTTTCTCTGGTATGAGAACCTGTAGATGTAAATGAGTTGTAGAATGTATGATAGATTTTATGAAATAGGAAATATTCAAAAGGAATGTGGTAGGGGAAAGTAATGACGGGAAAGAATAAATATGATTTGAAAAAAAAAGAAAGCACATGTATATAAGGGGTGGGGGTTGTAGGATGGGTAGGGATATGGATAAAAATGAGAATTGACTTGTGTTATATACTGGCATAAATTCCCCAATGTTGAGTGGGATTGTGAGCTGTGTATAAAATGTACCAATAAAGAATTCAATTTTTAAAAAAAGAAATACCATTCAATATTCCCTGTCAGGTACATGAATGGGGTATGAAAAGAGTTCTTGCAAAACATAGACACTGCTAACCATAAGAAAAAAAATAATAAATTGGGCTATGTTAACATTAAGTTTCTATCAATCATATGACACCATGAAGAAAATGAAAAAGAAAAACTTCATAGTTGGAGGAGATATTTGCAGAACATTTCAAAAGACTAGCATCTAGAATATATAAAATATCTTTGCAATCTTAGAATGTTATTAAATAAAAACACATATTAGAGATTGAGGCAGATCCTTCACCAAAAATAATATCCAAAGAATCAATGGACATACAAAATATGTTAATTATATGTTAATTATTTTCAAATTAACCATTAGAGAAATGTGCATCAAGCAAAGCAACACACTAACACATATCTTATGAGAGAACCCAAACTAAAAGAAGTGATAATACCACAAGCTGCTGAGATCTTGCCAATGCACACATTAGTAATAAAAAGCAAATGTGCACAATCACTTTGGAGTGCTACTGTGTTGTGTTTATTAAAATTTGAAGAAAGGGGCCAGAGATTTAGCTCAGTGGTTCCAGCACCTGCCTGGTAAGCTCAAGGTCCTGAGTTCAATCCCTGGTAACCACATACACTGGGTATGGTGACTTGTGCCCACCAGCAATCAGTACCACATTCCACAGTGCCAAGTGTGGTGGCTCACACCTGTAATCCCAATGCTTGAGAGGCAGAGGCAGGAGGAGTTCTGAGTTTGAGGCTTGCCTGGGCTACATAGTGAGCTGAGGGTCAGCCTGAACTACAAAGCAAGACCTGTCTCAAAAAAAACCAAAACCAAAACCAAATAAAAAAAATAGTTTAAAGAAATACACTGTGTTGTCTAGAAATTCCACCACTAGATATACACCTCAAAATGTAAAATAATTTCTAAAGCAACTCTGTGTGATAACCCCAAACTGAAAAACCTGCCCCAATCCATAGATTTAGCAATGGCATTTTATTTATAGCAATATGGATAAGTTGGCTATATCACGATGAGGAAGTGAAATCATACTCAAAATAATAATTCTAAAATAACTCCAAATTGGAAAAATGTGATCTATGATGACAGAGAGCAGGAGAGTGCTTACCTATAAGCAGAAGAAAGAAGGTAGTGATAGGAACCAGAGACAGATGCTCAACGCTTCTAGATATCTGGTAATATTCTCTTTTCTGAACTGGGTGATGGCTATATAGAATTCTTATTTTATGATAACTCATTTAGTTAGATACTTATTTGTATTTTTGTATATATGTTGTACCTCAATAAAATTGTTATTTTTAAGAAATGCATGAAAATAACTTAACCTCAGTTAACATTTAAATAATTGCTTTCACTTTCACCATCCAAAGCTCACCTGCCCAACAGGACTTGTTTTCTGTGCTGACAGAAATAGAGCTGCAGAGTGGATCCTTCATCATTTGGCCTGAGGCCACTGGGACTCCTCAACCTTCAGAGGTGAAGGTGATGAGCAACTATGAAATTAACCACCAACTATATTTTTAAACTTTAACACATAAGAAGGGCTACATGCTTATTTATATGTCTAAATTAAGTGGCATACAATGGCTGGGTAAAAACATGGATGTTGAATCTGTGTAAAATTAAAATTATTTGACAGCGTTAAGTATGATTTTGCTGGCATACAAGGTGTCACAGTGTCCCACAACTAAGTAGATGAGGGAAATGTGTGATATCAGGGAGATAATTGGGTCCTGGTGGGACTGAGCTATAGACAAAGCAATCAGTCTGTTTCCTAAAATAATTTCCGTGTCTCCAAGGTAACGTCACATAATCAGTGTTGGTTTTTCCATAGCATGTTTAACATAGCAAAAATATAAACATACTGTTCTGCCTTACAGATGAGACATTTAAAGTTTAATGGCATTTGATGTTTAAATTGTCTTCGGCTTGGTTAGCTGTGCAATTAGAAATTATTAGATAAAAGGATAACTTCAGTGGCTACACATCACCTTCAGGCTCAAGTCATACGTACTGTTCAGTGTGGGACACCAGGCTCGTCACCATCTGGCTCCTGCAGACTTCATCTTCTCACTTTCATCTCTTCTCATTCTTAACCCATTTTGTATTTCAGCAGTTGGTACCTACTTCTAGTTGCTATACATTCATTCCTGCAAATTTTCTAAGCTTTATTTGGGCATGCTATTAGCTTTCTGCACAGAAAAGCCTTTCACTTAATTATCTTTCTGGGAAATTCTTGTTCATCCTTAAAAAACTTCCTCAACCTCAAAGATTAATAACATGTTCTATTAAAACTGCAAACTATTTCCTTGTTTCTATTATTAATCATATGTCACTATATTTTCCCCCTTGCCTTTATATTTAAAATTCCTTGAAGATGGGGATTATAATATATGCATCTCCACACACCTAATTCCTACTGTTAAATAGGAAATATATAGATCATGGAAATGCTCAAGAGATATTTATTGAAAAAAGAAGAAAACTTTTCTCTTGTACAATAATTCTGGCAAAGAAGAAATTCACGTAGCCACAAAGCATATTTACTAATACCCAATCTCTTGATACAATATACAATATACAACTGATAAAATATACAACTGATACAATATACATTTTATTACTTAAAAGTAAATATTTTAAAAATTAGAATACCCAAGCTAATGCATTGTTTTGCACTTCTTATCAAGTGCTTTTTTAAAAATGTAGGAACTTTGATATGTATTATTATAATGGTATTGTTGGTGTCTGTCTTGGGAAAGAATTCCACAATGTATGTATGCATTAGCACAACAAGATATACTCAGTACTACTGATAATAAAGAAAATGGAACTTTAGTGGAGAGCCCATGAGACATGCAATAGTTACATAATTGTTATACTTTTCTACAATGAAGCAGTGTGCTTTGCTGAGTGCTAAATGGCACAAGAAAATTCTTATAATGCAAAATTATCCAAAAAGAAAGAATAGAAAGATGCATATCAGATATGCATATACATTCAATTACATAAGCTATTAAAAGATTACAGGAAACAGATACCAAAAAGATTGCACTGGGGAATGAAAATAATTTTTCCTTACATTTTTCTCTAGTTCTAAAGTCCTGTAATAGTCTAAATTTCATGAGAAAAATAGATCTCCCTTAATCCTACTTGTGCTTTTTTTATATGTATGTCAAAAACACAAATGAAAAACCTGTTTTCATACTAGTAAACTCAGGTTACAGCATACATGATTATAATGATGAAACTTAGAAAACATTTAAAAATAATTTTTCACTATTCTCTAGTTCCTTCATAGCTAAAATCTATTACTAAAAGATAGAGCATTTCCAAGAGAAGGGAGAAAAGAGAATCAATGAAGAAAGAGAATCAAGGGAAGAAAGAGAATCAAATGTTTCTGAGAGCTCAATGGTGGAGTACTTACTTCTGCAATCTCAACACTCAGGAGGATGAAGCAGGAGGATAGCCGTGAGTTCAAGGACAGCCTGGGTGGCACAGTGAGTTCAAGGCCTGTTTGCAATACATAGCAAGACCCTGTCTCAAAAATCCAACACAAATTTTTTTTTCTGAGAGTGCACAATTAGGCAATAGGTCAAACCCTCTCACATATTTCCTTAGCAAACTACTACTGTATGAAATTCTATAGAGTGGATGGTGTTATCCACAAATTGGTGCCAAAGTCACAATAGTGAATGACAAAGTTGGATTTTGACCCCAGGTCTGTGTTAAAAAAATTTTCACCATCTCTTTTTCTATTAAGTATCTCTTTACCAGCAAAATAGTTCTGATAGCCTGCTTTGATAGGTAAAAAATTACTTATGGGGCTGGGGATTTACCACAGTGGTTTCAGTGCCTGCCCCACAAGCAGGAGGTCCCAAGTTTGATCCCCAGAAATTTTTTAAATAGATTAAATTTGTTCCTTATATCATAACTTACATGAACAAAGAACAAACACTTTGAAAGCAGGGGTGTTAGGTGTGCTAGAGGTGCTAGGTGTTTCATCCTAGGACCAGGACTGAGTCAGAAGCAACCATAGATGCCCAGCATGAGCTTGTTGAATTGAACTAATAAGCTCCTCTGAAACAAACATACTTCCAAAACTTATGCTTTGAATCTCATGATTTTCAGATGTCTTACATATTTATAGATAGGGCTTTTAAAAGCCGCTTGGGTCAAAGGGCACTATACTCATCATTGAATTAATCAATCAATGAATCCAGGTGCTGTTAGGAGGTGGAGAGGTTGGTGGGGGTTGTATTGGAGTTGTGGGAGTGACCCACCTCTCCAACCTCCCACCTCTCCCTATCTGGGAGAGTATGTTCTTGCCCTTTGCTCCTTCTTTGTCTCTCTGTTTCCTGCCTGCCATGGAGTTAGTGGCTTTCCTCTGCCATGCTGTCCACTGTGGTGTTTCTGTCTTGGGGCCAGCTAACCATGGACTGAACCCACTAATGCTGTGAGCCTAAATAGATTTTTTCTTCTTCAAGTTGTGAGTGTTGGGTACTTTGTCCCAGAGCTGGAACACTGACTAACAACATAAAGACCAAGTTGCCCTAAATTTTAAATTAGATCAGCTTATGAGGTTTTATTGCGTTTCTTCATGTATATTTTTATGAGCACTTTTATTAACTTTGACAGATGGTTTTACTTTCAAGAGACACATGTCTCTTAAGACATTAATGCAATTACTGAAAACCTCCTTTGGAACTATGAAAAACTGCAACATTGTATATAGCACCAAAAACTAAAGGCTTTTGATTTTCATTTCTTCTAGAAATACTTGTTCATTGATTTGTGAGGCCATTACTATAAAAACTGTCTTATCAGGGACCCCTGGAAATGATGGAGACTTCAAAGAAACAATTCTAGATAACACTGAGCTTTAAGTAATTGTTCCTTTGAGTCAGTTTTGGATTTTGTACTGCTTTTGATGGAGATCACTGGTTCTCTTCAGAATCATTAGTAATTTCATCTCTGTAGGAAAATAATTCTCTGAGGAATATATCTAATGGTGAAGGATGGGAAAGTGCATACTTTGAGCTTCCATTCTGAAACAGGCACTGTATACACTATCCACATTTGGAAATGCAAGACCCCTATGAACAGACCTCACTTTTTAGCAGTGCAGACAGAAATTGAGAACCAGTGTTAGAGCAACAATTCAAGAACTCAGAGCAAAACATAGATTGGGAAAAGGGCATGGGGAGTGGGAGAAAAGAGAGGAATAAGAGGATTTAAAATGATCAAGAATATTAAACACATGTACCAAATTTCCCAAATTAACTTCCCTGTTCTGTATTACTAACATACATTAAAAAAAATAGTGCTGGGCATGGTCGCTCATGCCTGTATTCCCAGCACTTGGGAAGTACAGGAAGGAGGATTGCTGAGTTCAAGGCTTGCCTGGGCTACACAGTGAGCTCAGGGACAGCCTGAACTACAAAGTGAGACCCTGTAAGTAAACAATAAAATAAGTAAACAATAAAATAAGTAAACAATAAAAATTTAAAAATATTATGTAAGGATTCTGTTCTTCCTTTGCATTTAAATACATTCTCTTCTTCTCTGCCCCCTCTACTGTAAGAACTATAATTCTTTGTCATGGTTTCCAAAAGTAGGAGGGAGTGGACCTAGCAGAGACTTGAAGGCTGGAAGCATCAAGGCAGACTATTCCTCCATTTTTGGTTTTCCTGGGGTCAAATTCCCAGAAGCATCTCCAGCTCCTTTTTAAATTCAGTTCTAACAAATCTAGTTCTAGTTCTACTTTCCCATTAGGTGGTCTTGGCTTTAAGACTCTGAAAATCCACATCCTTCTTTTTGTATGTCTAACAGTTGGTGCATCTGGTTTATACTAATCTATGAATTGCTCACCTGTGCTCTCTTTCCCATCATCTTTTTAGCTCTTCATCAACTTTGTCAGCAACTTCCTTCAAGAAGCTATCTAAAATTAAAAATAAACAAGAACAAAGAAAATACTTGGACTGGTATTCAAATATAAATCTGATTCCAAGACTCACCCACCTCTTTTTCTAACGATCCATAACATCAAGTTCCAAAAAGTAGGTGATTGGTTTTTTGTTTTTGTTTTGTGTTTTTTTGAGACAGGGTCTCATTTTATAGTTCAGGCTGGCCCTGAGCTCACTATGTAGCCCAGGCAAGCCTTGAACTCGGCAATCCTCCTGTCTCTGCCCTCCCAAGTGCTGGGATTACAGGCATGAGCCACCAGAATTTTTTTTAAAGGACAAATGGGAAGGGCTTAAAAAGAATTAGAAGTCAACTTTAACACTGTCTCTGACCCTATTTCACTGGTCTCCTGTCTACATAGTTTGTTACTTTATGCACTTAAAAAGAAACAAACTCTACTTTTACAGAGCTGGAAATTATTGACACAGCTATGTTCAAAACATATTTGTGTGTAAGTTTGTTCCTGAGTTGTGGGCTAGATGTTGGCAGAGAATCATATGAAGTCTAAAAAGTATGTCACATAAACCATGAAATGTAATGTTTTATTAAAACTCATTAGCCTTTGGCCACTAGTCCAGTAATTTGTCATGTTGTCAGATGGTAAACTTGAAGCTTTTTGCTACACATTATGAAAAAGAAGAAAACTCAACAGTTACAATTTTCTAGTACAAAACCATTCTAAAACTATTTTCTCTAATCTTTAAATCTTGTAGGTATGTGAGGATACTCTTTGTCCTGAAACATATGGATTTACTAGAACCTACTTGTTGAATCACTTGGACTTAGTGCTAATGGAAACCAACTTCTCCTTTTCATTAAATCCAATCAAGCTTGGCTGTCGTCCACTCTTAGACTGATATATCACACAGCTTTTAAAGTATTCTTACATGATATGCATACTTCTTTTATTTTCTCATTGAAAGTCCAAATCCATTCCATTCAGGTCACAAAATACCTCCACTGTTTAATTTAACAAATATCGATGGACATCTGTTTATGTTGTCATGTCCTACATTCTGAATGTGCAGTATTAAGTAACATACAACCTTATTTTCTTAGGTCACAGCTTGCAGGAAAATAGGTAACAAATGTGACAAGTAAGCAAGATGCTAGATATGTTCATGATAAATGCTGAAGAGGGAGATTCTAGGTTGGTTGAAAAGCAAAGAACTTGTTGAGAAGGGGACCTTCCAAAGCGTTCAACACTTCACTCTCAAGTGATGGCTTTACTTTCCATTTCCATGAGAAAACGCAGTAATCAGAATTTCCTCAAGCTCCTGCACACTTGGCCATTTATCAACTTCTGAATCATGTACTCTGTCTTCCCTGTGAATCTGAGAGAACTCTCCATGCTCTTAGAGAAATCCAACCATTCCACTTGTGCATAAGATCCAATCCGCTCTTGCTTACTCAAGAACATTACTTTGGTCACTCTGCTCAATCTTCCTGTGTCATCAATTTTCATGTAAACATCTCTCATCTTAAAAAGCCTCTTTGAGTGCACTTCTGCCCCTAGAAGCCACCCATTCCTTTGCTCCATTTTAGAGAAAACTCCTCTCCTTACCTATACCTATACTCTTCCTTCCACCTCAGCGACTGTCTTGCAATTCTCTCTAGAGCCTGTTCATATCTGATTTTTACCCCCATAGCTTTAACTGAAATTGAAAAGCAGCCAGAAGTCATGTTACTAAATATAATGGCTAGTCCCCAAGCTTCATTTTACTAACTCTGTGCTGCCATTTCAGAAAGGCCATTACTCTGTCCGCTTGGAACATTCACCTCACTTGGTTTCTAAGGTACCACCCTACCCTGGGTTTCCTCCTACCTCTGTAAGCTTCTTCTTAGTATCCTCTACTATTTTCTCCTCACCCCCCACCCCCTAGACATGATAAGGCTCCGAACCACTTGTTCCTTTTGCTATTTTACTTACTCCATCCCTTATCACCTTATTTAACTTTATGGCTTTTGACACCACTGATACTTTTTTAAAATTTGACTTTATTGGTACATTTTATATATACATTATGATCACATTCAATGTTGAGAATTTGTACCTGTACATGACACATCTTGATTCTCATTTTTCTCCTTTTCCCTGCCCTTGACTGACACTCTCCTTGACACAGGTCCACTCTACGATTGACTAGGGTGGGGAGAGTGGGAAAATGTCAGAAAAGATCTCATTTTGTTGCAGGTAGGTAAGCTAATTACATATCTTGTAGGCAGTCAGATAGGGATGGCCCTCAAAAAGCACACATGGAGAATAGCCAATGAGCCTATATGGAGGACAGTCAAGGAGCCAATATGGAGGAAAGCCAAGAAACCAATATGGAGGACAGCCATAGAGGCAACATAAGGGGCAGTTAAGAAGCCAACATGGAGGACCATCAAGGGACATTCACTGAAGGTCAACTTTACAAAAGGAGAGATTACTACATCCATCTAGGATATACAGGAGTGACTGCTACTCTAGGTATCAATTACCTGGGTGGGGGGGCAATTACCTGGGGGGGGTCTTGACCTTTCCCTTCCAGCTGAGATCCTGGACTGAAAATACTTGTACAGTTGTTAATTGATTTGCTTTCCCAATGGATAACCCTTTAGTATCAATCTTATTCATTGATTATAGTTTTGTCCAACTTTGAATCTTATTGGTTGGTCCCACTTTGAACCCTTAGCTCAAAGCTTTGTTTCATAAATGTCCTCTGAGAAACAGGGTCTGAGTCACCCACTTTCAGGTCCCCCTTCTGTCCCTCTTAGGCAGTAGCTTTCTTTCTCAATAGACTTTTCCTACTCTTAGCCTCCACTAATCCTAGAATTCAGTCTTCAATATTTAGAGAACACTAGTTCACATTTTGGGTATCAAGAAGGTTAGGAGCTATGATATTTCACTCCTTTGCTTTATTTTTGCTTATTTAGAGGCCACTTTTGGATTATTTGCTGCTCTGAATCAATTTGACCATTATGTGTCTCTTGCTCTATGTTCTCAATTTTTTTACATTTCATGATATATATACATATATATATATATATTTTTTTTTTGAGACAGGGTCTTGCTTTGTAGTTCAGGCTGGCTCTAAGCTCACTATGTAGCCCAGGCAAGCCTTGAACTCAGCAATTCTCCTGCCTCTGCCTCCCAAGTGCTGGGATGACAGGCATGAGCCACCATGCCCGTCACTGTGGTATGTGGTATTGATTGCTGGTCGGTGTGAGCCACCGTGCCCAGCATTGTATATGGTTACCGGGATCGAACTCAGGACTTTGTGCTTGGGAGGCAGGCGCCGGAACAACTGAGCTAAATCTCCAGCCCTACATTTCATGATATATATTTTTTAAACTAAGACAGTAGAAGATAAGAAGCAAAGGAATAAACCATGAGGTCATTTCTATAACAAGAAATAACAGGATAGTGAAATGTAGCAGAAGTTCCAGTTGGTAACCGTGTGACAGGAAATATATGAAATGTATATAACTTTTAGAGAAAGGAGAATAAATAAGAGGCTCAATCTCAATTATACTGCAAGTTCATATTTACCAGATACGAAGTAAATGAGCAAATACTGATGAGCAGATGATACTTTTAAGAATAAGAGAATGTAGTCATAACAAAATTAATCTGCACAATAGTATGGCTAAAAAGTCTGAATTTTGCACTGAATCAAGAGCCATCAAATATAGGTTGTCTCTATTTTCTACCTCATGAAAACAACACCTTTAAAACTACAGCTCTATACCTCATTCTCACAACTGGTCTTTACACAGCTGAGGAAAGAGGAAGAGGGCTGACTGGTATCTACTCTGTTGTCTAAATGAAGATGTGGGTAGTTTGCCTACAGTTCTAACCCCTGAACACCTACACAGGACCTCTCTGCTCTTGCCTTACCCAAACTTTATGTAAACCCAACATTTTAAAAATCCCACCTATTAACCCCACCTTCTCAAGTGAATTTCAAAGAAAACAGTGTGTACTCAGTGCTCAATGCATACAACAAAAGCCATATATGTATCTTCCTAACAACAGCAGTTCTGAGAGGCATTAGGGCCAGTGAAACCACAGGGAAGCTGAGCTGGAAATGATTTTGCATCAAGAATCATTACCAAAATTGCAAGCTAAATTCTGATTGCAAAATCTTTATTACTGTGATGTTACAATAATCCAAAAAGAACACAGCTGGGTTTTCTGACGACAGGTGGAGCACACAATTTCTAGTTGAAAACAGCTCAATTTTAGAGTAAATTGTGTAAATTTGATATAGGCATTATTATAAGAAAGTATGTGTGGAACCCTACTAGGTTCCTATTACAGTAACTTTTTCTGGCAATAAGACTCGCTTTTTTATTAGAATTTAACACTTTATGAAGGTCCCCTGTGGGGAGTCCT
>PVIC010012012.1:0-40439 GCA_004025085.1 Thryonomys swinderianus
CATGGTCCTTCTTTTTAAGAGCTCAGCTATGATTCCCTCACACCTGCTTTGGACCTCGGCCTGGGGACCAGATGTCTACTTGACAGGGCAAAGGCAGTGCCTATCCAAGGCTTCACCCCATATCTGTAACAAGGAAATAGGGCCAGCTGTGTAGGCCTGTTGGACACACAGACCCCTGTGCTGTGAGAGCCCTTGCACCATGCCACCAACATGACCACTGACAACCACACTAGCATTTCACAACCCAATGGCTGAATGTGTGTTAGAACCAGGCCCCCAGGCCCCAGGGCTACCACTGCAACAAACTGAGAAGTCCCAGGCCTGCAGTACCTAGAGTGACTGCTCTGCTTTAGTTGTGCAAGAAGAGGGTAGGAGAGTGGGGATCCGAAGATCACACAACAGCACAGCACTTATCCTGTCACCTTGCTCTCTCTACCCCACAGCAGAAAGGACAAGCACAAAACCCTCAACAAGCTCATAGGTCCTGTTAACTCTGCCCGAAATGGACCCTTCTAGAGAGGCTGACTCACACTGGCCTTGTAAGGCAGGCCAAGGAGGTAAGTGGGCAGACCCAGGACTGGGAGCTGGGAGCTTACCATGTGACTGTGAGTCACTCCCACCTCTGAGCCTCTGTATCCTCATATATAATTAAGGCATGTGACAAGAGTGTTCCTTGAGTTGCAAGCATTGTGTCATTATTTAAGTACATAATTTGTATTTAACATTTTAATCAAAATCAACTCTTTAACAATTATAAAGAAGGGGGCCAAGGATTTAGCTCAGTAGTTCCAGTGTCTGCCTTGCAAGTACAAGGTCCTGAGTTTGATTCCTTGTAACCACATACCATAATGCCAGGCATGTTTGCTCATGCCTGTAATCCCAGCACTTGAGAGGTAGAGGTAGGAGGATTACTATGAGTTTGAGGCTTGCATGGGCTACATGGTGAGCTCAGAGCCAGCCTGAACTACAATGCAAGACCCTGTCTCAAAAAACAAAAAAAAAAACTAGAGAAAGTCTCCTGCCATCTTAGCCTGAAGGCTTCTGATCTCATAAAAATTACAGAGAAGGAAACTTTACATCACTACCAGGCTGAAAAGATGAATATTATTTGCCTTGAAAAAGAAAAAGAAAAAAACCTAAAAAAATAGTAGACCCAGACACAGTAGCAAACATCTGTAAGTCCAGATAGAGGGGCTAAAGCAGGAAGATCCCAAGTTTGAGGCCAACCTGGGCAACTTAGTGAGACTCTGCCACAAAAAAAAAAAAAAGGGTTCAGAAGTAAAGCATCCCTGGTTCAGATGGGGGGACGCAGGGGATTGCAGGAGCAATGCGATTTGCTTTCTGAACAAACATTACTGTTTACATACTATAAAAATATAAGCAAGAAATTGAAGATCCTCAAAAAAAGGATATACCATGTTCATGGATGCAAAGAGGTACTACTGAAAGATGGCAATTCTCCCTAAACTGATCTGTATTCAATGTAATCCCTAACAAAATCCAACAAACTGGGCCAGAGGTTTAGCTTAGTGGTTCTGGCGCCTGCCTTGCAAGCACAAGGTCCTGGGTTCGATCCCTGGTAACCACATACAATGCTGAGCGTGGTGACTCATACCCACCAGCAATCAATACCACATACTACAGTGCCAGGCATGGTGGCTCACGCCTGTAATCCCAGCACTCGGGAGGCAGAGACAGGAGGATTGCTGAGTTTGCGGCGGCTTGCCTGGGCTACATAGTGAGCTCAGGGCCAGCCTGAACTACAAAGCGAGACCCTGTCTCAAAAAAAAAAAAAAAAAAAAGAATACCTAAGAACACTTACAACTCAGTAAGAAAATTCAATTTTTACAAATTGAGCAAAAGGACAGATGTAGAGGAAGGCAGAAATGTAAGGTGCATCAGTGGAGGGAAGAGGCAGGAGAGCTGAGAAAAGGACAAAGGACCAACCTCTGAAGAAGCAATACAGAAACTGAAGGAAACAGAGAAGATACTGATCAAAAAACAAGAGTTTCTGGAGCAGAAAATACAACAGGAGCTACAGATAGCCAAGAAGCATGGGACCAAGGAACAAGAGAGCTGCCCTGCAGGCTCTATGGAGAAAGAAAAGATTGGAACAATTAAACAGCTGGCACAAACCGAAGGGACATTATCCACTCTGGAGTGTCAGTGTGAGGCCACTGAGAATGTCACCACCAAACAGAAGAGAATCATATCACAGAGCTTGCAGCCCAGGGCATGAAGAAAGCTTACCAGGACATGAACATTGACAAGGTAGATGAACTGATGGCCAGTAACACAGAACAACAGAATGTGGCCCAGCAGATCTTAGATGCTATGTCTTGGTCTCTGGGTTTTGGGGATGAAATAGATGAGGATGAGTTGTTAGAAGAGCTAGAGGAGCTGGAGCAGGAGGAACTGGCCCAGGAGTTGTTAAGTGTGGGTGACAAGGAAGAAGACCTCTGTCCAATTGCCTAGTGCACCTTCCACACATCGGCCTGCAAAGCCAGCTGCCAAAGCAGATGAAGAAGAACTAAAACAGTTGGCTGAGTGGGTGTCCTGAGCGTGGGCTTCTCTTCCTATGGCTACCTGCATTGGTCCCCTTGCCTCACGTACCAAATGGTGTAGTAAAAGCGGACAGCTTCTTGGGAAGCTCTGCTAAAGTGGTAGTGATGTGATTCTTTCTGAGCAAGTTCACTGCTCTCCCATCTCTGCAGAACTCTTAAGAAGAATCTTGCTGCACAATACACCCCTAGGCTCCTTCTGTTTGGCAGCAGTGACAATGCCCTTGTTCCTAATAAAATTGGGTAGACAAATGCCGGACGTGGTGGCTCACGCCTGTCATCCCAGCACTCGGGAGGCAGAGACAGGAGGATTGCTGAGTTTGCGGTGGCTTGCCTGGGCACCATAGTGAGCTCAGGGCCAGCCTGAACTACAAAGCGAGACCCTGTCTCCAAAAAGAAAAAAAAAAAGAAATTGGGTAGACAGATTTAAAAAAAAAATTGTGCAGAGACAAATCTCTCTCTCTCACACCACACACACACACACACACACACACACACACACACACACACACAGATACAGCCAATAAGCACAAGATGCTCAACATTACCAGTCACTAGGAAAATGCAAACCACAACCGCAGTGAGGGACTACTTCACATTCACTAAACTGACTAAAATTTAAAAGACAATAAGTAGACAACTGTGTGAAGCAACTCAGCCCCTACTACGCTGCTGATGGGAATAAATATAAAATGGTGCAGTCACTTTGAAAAATAGTCTTGGGTCGATGTAGCTCAGTGGTAGAGTGTTTAGTTTGATGGTGGGGGAAGAGGACCCTGACCTGAAAAATAGTTTTGACAGTCCTCAAAAAGTTCAAGCTGGAGATTTACCTCAGTGGTCCCAGCGCCTGCCTAGCAAGTGCAAGGTCACTGATTCAATCCCCAGTAACCATATACAACAATACCAGATGTAGTGACTCACGCCCACCAGCAATCAGTACCACATACCACAATGCCGAGCATGGTGGCTCACACCTATAATCCCAGCACACGAGAGGCAGAGCCAGGAGGACTGCTTTGAGTTCGAGGCTTGCCTGGGCTACATAGTGAGCTCAGGACTGGTCTGAACTAAAAAGTGAGACCCTGTCTCAAAAAAAAAGTTAAACAGGGGGCCGGAGGGTTAGCTCAGTGGTTCTGGCGCCTGCCTCGCAAGCTCAAGGACCTGAGTTCGATCCCCGGTTACCACATATAATGCTGGGCGTGGTGGCTCACGCCTGTAATCCCAGCACTCGGGAGGCAGAGACAGGAGGATTGCTGAGTTCGCGGCGGCTTGCCTGGGCACCATAGTGAGCTCAGGGCCAGCCTGAACTACGAAGCGAGACCCTGTCTCCAAAAAGCAAAAAAAAAAAAAAAAGTTAAACAGGGACCAGGGATGTAGCTCAGTGGCACCAAATAGAACATCCTGAGTTCAATTCCCAGTACCAAAAACCCCCAAAAAACAAGAAGTTAAACATAGGCCAGGCATTCTAGTGTACACCTGCAATCCCAGTTTGAGGCCAGTACATAGTGAAACCCTCTTCAAAATAAAAAGGTCAAGTGGGACCAGTAATACATGCCTGTAATTCTAGTGACAGAGGCAGGAAGAAGGATCACAAATTCCTGGCCAGCACAGTGAATATGAATATCAAAGTTTAAAATAAATTGAAAAAGACCAAAAAAAAAAAAAAAAAGATTGAGTATATTGGGTATATTGCTCAGTAGTAGAGCACTCCTGATCCAATCTGCAGCACCACAAAGCGGGGGGAGGGGGGTGGTGGTGGCTAATTACAGATCTCAGGTATACAGCCAAGAAAAATGAAAACATATGTCCACATTTGTACATAGATATTCATGGCATTATTCATAATAGCCAAAATGAATAATAAGTTAATGAACAACCCAAATAAGTTAATGAACCCAAATACTCACTAATTTATGAAACGATAAAGTGTATATACAGTAGACTAGAAATATAACTCAGCAGCACAGCACTTGCCTTCCAAGCACAAAGTCCTAAGTTTGATTCCTGGTACCAAAATAACAACAAAAAACTTACACAGTAGAAGTATAGATACACAGAATATAGAAGAACCTCAAAAATATAATGCTGTCAAGCCAGACACACACCTGCAAACAACCTACATAATTATATGATTCTATTTATATGAAATGTCCGGAAAAAGCAAGTTTTACAAGACAGAAAGCAGATCAGTGATGGGGCGAGGAGAGAAGGCAGACTGACAACAGGCACCAAGAAACTTGAGGAACAGAAATCTTTAAATTGTTTATGGTAGTGTTTACAAAATTCTACCAATTTACTAAAAATAGTCATGTGTTTATATGCATGAGTTTTCCAGTACACAAATTTATACCTCAATAAAGCTATAAACAAGCAAGGTGTAGTAGCTTATGCCTATCATCACAGCTACTCAGGAGACTGAGGCAAGAGGACCACAAATCTGAGGTTAGCCTGGGTAACAAGTAGATCTTTTCTCAAAACTTAAAAGACTAAATAAAACCGGGTGTGGTGGCTCACGCCTGTAATCCCAGCACTCGGGAGGCAGAGGCAGGAGGATTGCTGAGTTCAAGGCTTGCCTGGGCTACCCAGTGAGCTCAGGGCCAGCCTGAACTACAAAGCGAGACCCTGTTTCCAAAAAAAAAAAAAAAAAAAAAAGACTAAATAAAGCAAATGTTATTAAATTCATGCTGAGCACTGTTGCGGTGCATATTGAAAGTTCCATGAAGAAAATTACTGTTAGAGAGATGTTAAGAAGTACTAGCACCAGGCTGGGGTATAACTCAATAGTATGCTGCATGCTTAACATATGTGAGACCCTGAGACCAATCTCCAGTACTACAAAATAAACAGCACCTGTGATACTTTCTCCTTGACATAATTGACAAAATTGACAGAGACCTGAAAAGACAGCTTCTCATAAGGCTGACTGGTCCTGGGGAAGTTTACCCTTAAATCATCACCAATATTTCTGTGGTCCCTAGTCCACTCTTAGGGAAACACTCTGAAATACTATTAGGGTTCCTTCTAAAATTGATGGGACAGGCATTTAGCTCAGTGGTTCCAGTGTCTGCCCTGCAACTGCAAGGTCCCGAGTTTGATCCCCCATAACCACATACAATACTGGGCGGGGTGACTCACACCCACCAGCAATCAGTACCACACACCACAATGGCAGACAAGAGTGGTTCACATCTGTAATCCCAGCACTCGGGAGGCAGAGGCAGGAGGATTTCTATGAGTTTGAGGTTTGCCTGGGCTACATAGTGAGCTCAGGGCCAGCCTGAACTACAAAGCAAGACCCTGTCTCAAATAAATAAATAAATACATACATACATATATACATACATAAATATTGACCCTCCCTGGCTCAATGAATTTCTGAGAAATCTGGGAAAGGAATGGAGCATGAGGCACAGGAGGACCTGGAGATCTCGAGCAAGGTGAAAAGACTAAAAGGAACAATGAAAGTCATTTGTCACCCAGAAGAATGACGAACAGAACTGGGGATGTAGTTCAGTGGTGCTGTACCTACCTGGTAAACACTAGGTCCTGAGTTCAATTCTCCATACCAAAAACAAAAACAAACAAACAAAAAAAATGAGGAACAGTACAGACAAAATACTAGCTGAAAAAGGCAGGCTTTGGACTGGGCAGGCCAAGAACATGCTATCTACTTGAGACAGCATAACACAGTGGGCCAGTGGATTTCACCTGCAGGGCCAGCACCAGTCATCTAGTAACAGGTGGCCAGAGTGTTCTGTAATGAATTTTGAAACCAAGCCCAGGTTTAGTGGGAAGAATCATCATGAGCAAATGGCAATATCTACCACAGAGGGAAGAGCCATGTGTTTGTAGTTCTGTCCAATCATCCAAGTGAAGAGACAATAAAAGTGCTCAGGTCCCAGATAACAGAAGTGTCACAGTGAACTAATACCTGTTGTGCCACTAATAACTATTAGGGTCTGGGTCAGTTACCTGTTTTCTTTTTTAAGTATTATAGCAGCTAACATTTGATGAGGATTTCTCAGGCACATGTAGAGTTCATAGTATACATATGCTGTCAATCCATTTCACAAATGAGCAAACTGAGTGGGGGCTGGGCAACTTGACCAAGGTCATTCAGCCAAAGACCAGCAGAAAGAACACAGGCAGAAAGAACAACAGCAAACAAACTTCTTTGATCTGAGGTTACAGCCCTCAGGGATTCCAGGGCAGTAATGGTGAACCATTTACAGCTTTCAATAACACAAACCACCTGCTGTAGCACCAGTGCCATAGGCTTACCACCGCTGCTCTAGAGCAATGCCCAGAGGCCAAAGCCCCGTACCAGGCCAGGTAGCCCTACCACGGAGCTCTCCCCGGACTGCAGCCAACAGCATGCTTTGGCCAGCTGACTATCCCTTCCCACTGCTCTCAAACTGTGCCAATTTCCTTCCCTTACATCTCTGTAGCCACACACACACACCTTTCCAAATTCGGGATAAAGCACATTTTCTCAAACTTGAGTGGAAATCAGACTCAGCTGGGATATGGGTTTAAAAAAAAAAAAAAGGAGATGCTAGGCGCCAGCTGGTCTAAGGTAGGGACAGGAGTGTTTAACAAATTGCCCCACTCATAGGACCAGGGGTTCTGGGCTCAATGGGTGTCCTTATCCTTCTTCCCACCTTTCTACTGAAAATGACCTATGAGAAAATGGAGAGTGAGAAACTGAAGATAAAAGTTCGGTCTGGCCACACTCATCAAGAGACAGGAAACAAGGCTTAGCTGGGTACCAAACAACTGATCCTAGTCCTAGCTGTGCCTCCATCCAGCTCTGAGACCTTGGGAAAGTCATTTCCTCCCTAGTGGCTCAAGATCCTCGGGCCAGAAAGCAAAGATTCTGGCAGGTGTCCTCCACCTGTTCTCTACCTTGGCTAAAGGTCCTGGTCCTCTTAGCAATGACCCCAGGCTCTCCCCTATCAATCATAATCACCTGTCCGGGCCCACCACAGTCCCAACTATCCACACATCAAGAAAGCTAAGCCTCAGGTGAGAACGCATGCAGAGTGCCCAGGCTCCGGGCCGAGTCTTCACACCACGCCGCCAAAGACAGTAAAACCTAGCCTCGGTGGTCAATCAATCTTCTTTTGCACTCTTTAAAAACACAAGCGATGTGCCAGGCTCCGTGCTGGGCACGCGCCCGGACCGACAAAGGCCTCGCTAAGGGACTGGCCCAAGGTCACGAGCCAGGAAGGGCTGCTTCGGATCCGACTCCGGACAGGCCGTCCCGGGCCCCGATCACGCCTCAAGCTAGTGGACGAGGGCAGCGCAGGGTCCGCAGTAGCGCAGGCCGCTTCTGCCTCTTTTCTCACCGCCACCCCCAGCACCGCTCCACCGCGCCTCCCGGCCCCGCGTTCCAAGCCGCGCCTGGCAGGAAGCTCACCGGACTTCGGAGGGTAGCGATAGGCAGAATTCGCCTGGATGTCGATGTCCTCCACCCCCGCGATGCGACGGCTCAGGATGGAGCCCATGATGAGGGGTCGAGCCGGGACTTAGGCGGCGACAGCAGTGGTCTCTTCACATGGACATGCCCGAAACAGGCCGCACGGGTACTCGGCCACAGTGGCACCTCGATCGGAGACCCCAACCCGGACTGGCCGGGCCAGACGCCACGGCGCCCCGCCTTCTAGCCCGCAGCTCCCCGGGAAATGGAGTCCTCTCTGCTCAGGTGCTCCGGACCGCTGCGCCTCGAGCGCGCTTGCGTACTACGCCTCCCAGATTGCCTCTCGCGGAGAACGCTCAGCCTGGGACAACCAAGCGGCGCACGCGCGCGGGAAGGCAATTTAGGCCACAGGCCGGAAACTCTTCCTTCTGAGGCCGGAGAGGGGCACTAGGCCGTAGATCCTGGGTCTCTTCGCGTTCTGTTCATGCGTAGACCCTTTGGGGGATCCCGCACCTTCTGTTTACTGTTGAGCCTGAAACATCTGCCCGTGGCAACCTGGATCTCCCCAAAATCCAAGGTTTATCTCCCGCCCAGTCAGGAGGGGGCACACCTTCCCTTGGTGAGAAGAAGGAAGCTGGGGTGGACCCCAGACCTCCTGAGATACTGCTCATAGAGGAAGCAGATACCTAAGTCAACTTTGCCCAGAAACTAAAGCATCTCTCTTGACCAGAATCTTACAGAGCAATTACTTTGAAGATAGTTTTACAATTCAAGGCAGTAGATGTCTCCCCACTTTACACTAGGGAAACTGAGGTACACAGAATGTGCTGAAAGTAATTTTCTTCAACTGGGTGTGGTGGGTCACACCTGTAATCGCAGCACTCCAGAGGCAGGGGCAGGAGGATTACTGCGAGTTCGAGGCTAGCCTAGGCTACATAGTGAGCTCAGGGCCAGCCTGAAATACAAAGGGAGCCCCTATCTTAGAAAAAGAAAAGAAATTTTCCAAGAATCAGGGTCAGGATGGAAACTCGCAGTTCAAAAGGTGTTTCCTAGCTTTCAACACACACTGTGGCCTCTGTACCTTTTTCAGTTGAGAAACTGGTTCCAAGAAGAGCACTTACCAAGTCAAGCCTGCTGTGCCAACAAAAGTTAGGAAGACTAGAGACAGACTAAGACTCGCAGATGTCAAATTCACCACAGCCAAATTAACTGAACACATTGAAATACTCCTACCTTTCCAAGGAAACCAGGATCCAGTGGTCCTTATTGTTGAGAGATCTTGGAAATCCAAATGACTAAGATGAGAGACTCGGGTGATTGAGGATAGTCTAGGTCTTAGAGGTAGCTGGTTAAGTTTTCCTGCCCTACAGTCAAGATGCACACTTACTGAGCACTTGCTATAGTCCAGGCCTGGTGCTGAAAGCCATGCACAGTTTCTCATTTAAAATTTTTCTGAGTTCTAATAACAAATAAAAATGAAAATGTCATGAGTTCTACTTTCATTTACAGAAGAGGAAATTACACCTCAGAGAAGTACCCCTCTCTAGCTGATTTCACAGCAAAAAGTGGCGAGCTGGGATTTGCTGTTACCTAATCTTGTGTCCCCAGACACAGTAATACATCAAGGCACCAAATTTCAAGCTTTTTGCCTCTTGATGGAAAAGCCTGAAGACATCCTCACTCAGTGTAGTCTTTCTTTCTTTGTTCAACTGGGTGGGGTGGCACATGCCTGTAATTTCAGCACTGGGGAAGCTGAGGCAGGAGGATTGCCATGAGTTGCAGGCTAGCCTGCAGTCCATAGTGAGTTCAAGGCCAGTCTAGACTATATAGCAAATCTCAAAAACACAAGAAATGTTCTTTCCATTGAATCACATATTTACATATCATACATCCATATATCAGCACATGGGGAGGGAGGGAGAGTCCTGAGGATTTTAATGCTCAAATTGAAAAGTAGCAGTAAGAGCATTGTCCCTATAGAGCCTGAACTGGGGCAGGTGTCTCACTAGCTGGACCTTAAATATTAAATATTCATTAAATATTCATAAGTGTTTCAGATTTAAGGTGCCTCAAAGCCCCTCTAGCAATATTCTTGTTATCAACACTCAACTCAGACAGGTCTTTCCTGATTTGATTCCACTTGCACTATTACATCTTGGATGACTCATGTACTTAGTCAACAATATTTATCATGTAGCTACTATGTGACAAGTGATGAGCCTGACAACAGGGATCAAACGGTGGAATATGCTAGACACAAAACCCACAGGCTGTGGCACCTTCCTCTGAGAGACCATGTGAATTTTGGCAAGGTCCTCAACCTTCCTGGCTCTCAGGTAAGACAACAGTGGTTCTAGAAATAAATGCCTTCGCTTCTTCCTCTCCCTCTTCTCCAGGCCTGGCCATCCCATCTCAGGTTGTTATGATATCCAAAGTCCACCTTACATCCAGGCTGATCCTGACTGAAGACAAAACTGTTTTTTCTTTCCCTACTAGTCCTGGGAAAACAAGTTGGCTGAGGTGGTTGCATAGGGACCTGCAGGATGATCTTTACCCCTGCCAGCCCCATCTGGTCTATCTCTGCAATGCAGGCTGACCTGGGAGCACTCCTTCAGAGCCAGCCATGTAGGAAGGTAGTAATGGATTGCAGGTGGGAGGAGGCACTTCTTGCTTCTGTAAGCAAAAAGACTCCCCCGTGGACCCTGCCAGGATACTGCTCACCCTTTCTTGCCAGAAACACACTGCTGGACCACAGCACTGGCTCTTTCCACTGGCTCAGAATAACAAGAGTGTAAGGCTAGTTTCCAACCTCAGCTTTTCTTATCTGTAAAACAGAATTTGGTTTCCCTTGAGTGATCCCAATGGAGGCAAACGAGTATTACAATTGGTGCACTGATTCTCAGGTCTTGTGCTAAGCACCTTACAGGTATTAATCTCCTAGCGAAGCTCAGAGTTCTGCAAAAAAGAAAAAACTCAGATCCTGAGTAAGATTATAGTGGAGGAGTCAAGATTGCCGGGTTTGGACCGGAGGGTTAGCTCAGTGGTTCCGGTGCCTGCCTCGCAAGCGCAAGGTCCTGAGTTCGATCCCCGGTAACCACATATAATGCTGGGCGTGGAGACACGCCCATCAACAATCAACACCGCATACCACAATGCCGGGCGTGGTGGCTCACGGCTGTCATCCCAGCACTCCGGAGGCAGAGACAGGAGGATTGCTGAGTTCGCCGCGGCTTGCCTGGGCACCATAGTGAGCTCAGGGCCAGCCTGAACTACAAAGCGAGACCCTGTCTCAAAAGCAAAAAAAAAAAAAAAAAAAGATTGCCAGGTTTGTTACCCTCTCATACCTGCTCAACGTCAACTATGCTCTGTTGCGGTCCCCAGGGAAACAATGGAGTTAGAAAACACACTCAGAGCTGCTTCTTACTGTGTGCCAACCCCTATGCTAAGCACTTTACTCACATTAATTCATAAGGGATGATTCTCAGCAAGAGCAAAAATATTTTGACACCATGTGATGCTAAAAATCTATGGCCCCTCCAAGGTACCATACGATCCAGGCAAGGCAGGAAGTAAGTTGAAACTCCCATTTCCTGTGAACAGAGGCCTTCTGTCTGTCTCGAGAAGAGGAACACCCAGGGTCTGCTTCCAGTTCATGTAGAGTCTGATCCTTCACCAATCCTCTAAGCTATTTGGGTCTCACTAACATCCTCATCTCCCTACACTGGAAACTTTCAACCGCTGGTCCCCCATTGTCCTTACATCGGCCCTGGGAGACGCTCTGGCAGGGTTTAGAGTTCCCGACAGGGCTTTTCAAAGTACTGCTCCCCAAACCCCGATATTTACCTTACAGGAACTGAACCTTTCAGCCACCATCTGGTCTCCAGTCATGACTACAGTGATCATGATTCAGGACAATTGACCACATCTATTATAAACCGTCACTGGTCCAAGGCCTGTGCTTGCTTCCTTAGGGTACTTTCATACGAGCAGTGTTACATTTATGCTTGGGATTTCCGACTGATACTTCTACCTTCCCTGGGCCCGGTTTTGCTCTTCTGCCCAGAACCAAATCAAAGCCAGGCACAGAGGATCAGACCAACAGTGAAACCGGGGCCAAAGAAAGAAATTTGGCCCAGGAAGCACAAAGAATAGAGCCAAGGTCACGCAGAGTGAAACACCCACGAAAACCCATCTGTATAGCTGCCGTCGCCCCCCCCCCATCTTAGCGCGCTCTCCCACCCGCTACGTCAACCGGAAGTGGCATGTGCGGGGCTGTAAACACAATCCGCAACGCCCCCCACCCCGTCCCAGCCCCGCCCCCACCTGCCACGTGACATTCCCCCGCCAGCCCTCACTGCCTCCTCATTGGGTGGCCAGTTTTGTTTACCTTATATGGCCAGGTCCTAACACCCCGCGGCAGCACATTGGCCGAGGCACGGCCTCTCTCAGCTGACGTCACCAGGGACAGAAAGATGCAAATAAACCGGGGTATTCTGGGAAGGTAAGTCCAGAGCAGCTCCGGAACTGGTTACGAGCGGTCTTATCGTCCCTGTGCTCAGAGCCGGGATTTCCGGCAGAGTACACAAGCTGTTGCTTGGGAAAGTGGGTACTGCAAGGAGGGGGACCCCAAGAGTCTAGAAGCTACCTGCCTCGTTCGCGTGTCCCACGCGTCATCCCTATGTCAAGACGCTCCTTTCTGGCTGGCAAGAGAACCAAAATTCCTGTCCCTCCTAAAGCCCGAAAACCTGACATTTGCACCCACTTCGGGGTTCAACCGCGCACTCCGTGGGTACCCGGCTCCCAGACCCGCCCTCCCGGCTGCCCCGCGGCGGGGGCGTCGCGGACTACAGGTCCCAGCATGCCCTGCTGGCCGGTGGGGCCGCGAGGCGCGGCGAGTCAGAGCGCACGGTAAATATTTGTATTAGCCGGAGCCGGCTCGCTAATGGTGGACGTGTGAGGCGCGGCGCGAGCGCGCAGGCGGCCGAAGCGGGCAGCGCGGCGGCGCCATGTCGGTGAACATGGACGAGCTCAAGCACCAGGTCATGATCAACCAGTTCGTGCTGACGGCGGGCTGCGCTGCCGACCAGGCGAAGCAGCTGCTGCAGGCGGCCCACTGGCAGTTCGAGGTGCGCGCGGGGCAGGCGGCGTGGACACGTGCCGGGGCGCCCCGCGGGCCGCGCAGAGGACTCCTCTTGCCCGACGGCCAGGCCTGCGCCCGCGGCCTGGCAGTGGACTTGGGGACCCCCTTTTGTCCGGGTAACGGCCGAGGGTGGGGCGGCGGCTGGCCGGAAGGAGGACGCCCCGGGCTGGGCTGCCTTGGGCTGAGGGCGGAGCCGCCCGGCGGTCGCGGGTCTGTGTGCCCGGTGGGCGGCGTGCGCGTGTGCGTACATGTGCATTTGTATTTACGCACGCACCGCGCCTGGCGTCAGCGGGGCACATCGAGGGTTGTGGGCATGTGGGTACGTGTGCGGACGCCCATTCTGCCTGGCTGCGTGGCTAGTACTAGATAGGCGTGTGTCGCATTTGGTGTATCTTCATCTTGTACGCTTGCGTCGGTTGGTAGAGTGTGCCGTGCCCAGGGCTGTGTGGTATGCGTATACACAGCGTGGTGTATAGTGGCAGTGTGTTGGACCCTGACACTACGACGGGGAGCTGTGCGTGTGTGTACCTTGTTCTAGAGGTATGCCTTGGGGGAGGTCCTTCTGAGGGTCTAGGTGCCCCGTGGGTTGAAAGAGGAACCTGTCTGTGCCTTCGCGGCTGCTCTGAGGGTGGTGTGGGTCAGTAGCACAAGCCCCCTGTGCAGAAGGTGGGGCTGTCCCTGTCTGGCGCTCACTCCACCCCCTGGGTCTGTTCTGACCTATAAGACAGTAGTGCCGGGAAGCTGTTAGTGCTCCCTAGAGGCCATCTGACCTCCCAACTCAAAAATTCCTGAAATCATCCCAGTGGTGGTTTCTGGGGTTAAAACCAGAGTTTCAGGTGCCCCTGGTAAGTGAAGAATCAGAATGCCCAGCCAGTCTGGCAGTGTCTGTGCCCTGCTCAACCCCAAGAACCTGGTTTCCTAACCAGCCGTCTCAGGGAAAGTGTTTGGGCCTCCAGAGAGAGCCAGGGCCCCGGGGACACTAAGGCTCAGTTTCCTCGGGGCAGGGTGGGGATCAGAAAGAATGTTCCCAGTTTGCATTGTCTGAGAAAGCTGTGGGCTTTCCACTCAGACAAATTTATCACCTCCTCCCTCCCGGGACTTTTCTGTCCCCTGTCCCTGCATTGTCTTTACTCAAGAGAGGAAAGGCTGCTGTCTCAGGCCTCAGTTTCCACACCTGCACCTGGGGGGAGCCATGTGAGTCAGCCTCTAAGGCTGAATGGCCAGCCTTCTACCCCCTCCCCCACTGCAGCCCCACCTGAAGGAAGTTCCCGGTTCCCCACCTCTTCAGCAGCCCTAATCAACCCTGTTTGTCTCTTGGGTTGGATGTAGTAAAACTTGCAAAACTGCATTCATGGCAGTTTGCTAGAGTCCCACTTGTACATGCAGGGCTCCCTCCCTGCCTGGGTAGGGCAGGTAGTTGTCCAGTGAGAAGTGGGCCCTACCTGTAGGACTGAGCCTTTTCTTCAGTCAGACACCCAGGCTGTGTCTATTAGAAATAGCAGACTGAATTGAAAAATGTAGCTTTGAAAATTGCAGCATCTGGGGAAAGACTGCTCACAGAAGTGTCAGGACTCCCCAGTAGTCTGGAGGGCTTTGGAGGCCACCAGCAGTCCAGGGGTACAAGCACTTGATTCCCTGAGTATTGGTTTCACTGTCTGTAAAATGGGAGCTACTTGGGCCCGGAGATTTAGCTCAGTGGTTCTGGCCCCTGCCTAGCAAGCGCAAGGTCCCTAGTTTGATCCCCTGTAACCACATACAATACTGGCCATGATAACTCAGGCCCACCAGCAATCAGTACTACATACCACAGTGCTGGGGGTGGTAGCTCATATCTGTGATCCCAGCACTCAGGAGGCAGAGGCAGTAGGATTGCTGAGTTTGAGGCTTGCCTGGGCTACATAGTGAGCTTAGGGCCATCTGAACTACAAAGTGAGACCTTGTCTTAAAAAAAAAAAAAAAAGTAGGGGCTACTTGGTTATGAGCAAGTGGGCCGTGAACCTCCGAACCTCAGGCCTCTCTCTAGGATTGAGGGGATTCCTCGTGGTTAGGCCATTCTCCTTCATAAACAGCTTCCAGCTTGGCAGCATATACTGGGTAGTGTTTCTGGGTCACATTCTCAGATCCAGGTGTTAATGGGAACAGAGGATGCAGAGGGAGGGGACCTCTGTCTAGCTGTGCAGATTCTCTTAATGCAGAACTCACACAAGGTGGCATTTAGGAGGCCTTTGGAATCCTGGGTTGGGCTTTGCAAAGTGTGCCTGGAATGAGGGGCATTGCTGCTGCTACCGGGAAAAGTGCTTGGTGACCCAGCTCCCATGCCTGAGCTCCCATCTCACTTGGGAACTCCAAGATAGGGTGTCTCCAGGAAGCTCCCAGAGTAATTCGTGTGAGTTTAAAAAGAAGAGAAAACCAGTCCGGAAGTTTAGCTCAGCGGTTCCGGCACTTCAGATGCAGGTGCCTGGATCATAAGCACAGGTCCTGATGAGTTTGATCCCCAGTCACCACATACAATGCTGGGTGTGGTGATCACGCCCACTAGCAATCAATACCACATACCACAGTTCTGGGCGTGGTAGCTCACGCCTGTAATCCCAGCACCCAGCACTAGGGAGGCAGAGGCAGGAGGATTGCTGAGTTCGAGGCTTGCCTGGGCTACATAGTGAGCTCAGGGCCAGCCTGAACTACAAAGTGAGACCTTGTTTCAAAAAAAGAAGAGAAAACCCTGGGAGTCAGGCTGGGTTTCTGGGTGTAAGGGAAGACTAGGAAGTCCAATGGACAGCACAGACTGGGTAGCAGGCCTGTCAGGGAGATGACTTCAGGTCCCAGCCAGGGACTTGGAAGTGCCTGGAGAACCCCTTACACACTGAGAGGCCCCTCCCTTCTCCAGCACTTTTGCAAGAGCAGCCAGCTCCCTGATTTCCCCCTGGGGTTCAGTTTAAGGCTCCTCCCCAGTTGCCAGAGACAAGCCCCTGCCTTCCACCTAGGGCAATCTCAAAAGCTACGCAGGAATTTCAGGCCAGGGTCCTAATCCCACTTCTGCATTTCGTTAACCTCCTGACCCCCTAGCAAGGGATCAAGGGATTCCATCCTGGATTTCTCTATTTGTAAAGCAAGAGATTCCAGGGCAGTTTCTGTGGTGATAAGAACCCCCAGCTTGATGGAACCCTGCTTGAACCAGCAGCACCTTGCTTAGTGGGGTAATGGTGTGGAGGGAGAAGGTGGAGTTATCATAAGAGCTGTCTTTAGGGCCGGAGATTTAGCTGAGTGGTTCCAGCACCTGTCTAGCAAGCACACGGTCGTGGGTTTGATCCCTGGTAACCACATACAACAATACAACATGGTGACTCACGCTCACCGGTGGTGCCACATAACACATACCACAAATGTCAGGCTTGGTGGCTCCAGCCTGTAATCCCAGCACTCAGGAGGCAGAGGCAGGAGGATTGCTGAATTCAAGGCTTGCCTGGGCTACATAGTTCAGGGGCAGCCTGAACTACAAAGCGAGACCCTGTCTCAAAAAAACAAAACAAAAAAAAAGAGCTAGTGCCTGGCTGGCTTCAACTAGGGCCACCCTCTTGCTGACCAACTTGACATTCCTGGGAAGGGTTGGGTGGGTAAGAACAAATCTCAGACCCTCCCACTTAAGCTCAGGTCCTCCTAGCGGGAAGGTGGTGATCTGACGAGGTCTCTGTTGCTTGCCCTTGTGATAGAGGTGAAGACACTGAGGTCCAGACAGGGCAGGGCCGTGATCAGCCAGAGGTAGGGTAGAAGCCTCACAGAAGGCAGGTCTCTTTAGGCTTGAACTCAAGACCTCCCTGGTTAAGAGGAATAACAGACTCAGAAGGGTAGAGACTTGCTACCACCTGGGTGGGAGCAGAAGGGGTTAGAATCTCCCAAAGACTGAGGACCAGCTGGCCTACTGAAGGGCCCTATTCAGCCTTTCCTCATGAGACAGAATGAGGATACTGTCTGCCTGGCCAGAGCAGCAGTGACAGTGTCGGGAGTGTGAGGGTTAGGCTCTGAAGCTTAAGAATCACCTCCCAGCCTTGTGAGGGCTTTAACCACCTATCCTACCCCCCAGTTCTTGGTGTCTTCATAGGTGAGATTGAGGATTGGGTGGTGACAGGTACACAGCTGGTTTTTAGCCACCTCCGCTCACTTTATTCCACTCTGAGGCCAGTCTATGGTCATGCTAAGCCCCAGAGGATTCTGGGAACTAGGGTTAGGGAGGGTCCCGGAGGGTAAGCACAATCTTTTTTCCTGTAGACGGCCCTCAGCGCCTTTTTCCAGGAGACCAACATTCCCTACAGCCACCACCACCACCAGATGGTAAGTGTCCCCGGAAACCCAGGTGTGTCCCCATTGGGGGCTCTCTGTTCCCGAGGGAGGAAGGGGCCTGAGCCAGGTGGGTGCACAAGTGGCTCCCAGCCCACAGTGGCTTCTAGTGGAGGGCAGTGCACATGCGGCTAGACTTCCTTGAGTTAGGCCTGCAGGAGTGAGATTGATGGGCAGCCTGGGTTCAGCAGGACCCTGACACTGGCTCTCAGAGCTGGGCTTCTGCTTATCCAGTGGGGCAGCACTCTGGAGAATCCGTGCTAAGAAGGCTGGGAAAGCCCCATGGCCCTGTACTGGGCAGTATGGATCCGCAGCTCAGTTCCCCCAGTGAGGCCCTACATTGGGACCAACTGGGCCAGAGGAAACCTTAGGTGGCATCTGGGGGGAAGGGGAATGGGGGCACCTGTCTCTTCTTCAGAGGCAATGGGGACCTTGGGGCCCTCCCAGAAAGAGGTGCTCATGCTTCCCTCTCTCCTTTCTTTCCCCACAGATGTGCACTCCTGCCAACACCCCTGCCACACCCCCCAACTTCCCTGATGCTCTCACCATGTTCTCACGTCTCAAGGCCTCAGAGAGCTTCCACAGTGGCAGTAGTGGCAGCCCAATGGGCACAACAGCTACATCGCCCCCTCCACACTTCCCCTATGGCGCCACTGGCAGCTTTGTGGCACCTACCTGGCCAACTGCAGCTTCACCTCCTGGGGGCCCACAGCACCACCAACCGCAGCCATCCCTGTGGACTCCAGCACCCCCTTCTCCAGCTTCAGACTGGCCACCCCTGGCCCCTCAACAAGCTGCTTCAGAACCTAGGGCTCACCCTGCCATGGAGGCAGAGAGATAAGGGAGGCCCCTCCCCCCTCCCGGAGCCAGGACCCCGTGGGGTGGGGGAGAGGATGTCTCCATGGGCCCCTTCACCCCTCTGTCTGCACCCCTGCGCCCTGGAGCCCTGGAGGAGAGAGATGGACTCTAGCCAGGCAGGGATACATCTTGTGCCAACATGCACAGCTGCACGTGTGCAAGTTCATGGAGCAAAGGCATGTGGTCCCCAGCTCACTCGGATTTGGCTCAGAGTGGCTTGGGTGCCTGGTGAGCAGCACCTTGGAGACCAGACAGCCTTCCCACAAGGACTCACCCACCCTGGCCTAACTCAGGGTCACTGCGGACAGTCACCCAGCAGAGACATGGCTGGCTACTGACTTGGAGCACCCAACATCTGGCAAGCCTAGATCCCCACACTCGAGAATGCAGAGCCTTCTCCGCATGTGTGTGTGTGTGTGTGTGTGTGTGTGTGTGTGGCGCCGTGTCTATGTATTTATATGTATGTCGCTCTTCAAAAAGCAACCTAGTTTATGGGGCAGCTGGACTTTGCATGTTAGAGTGAGCCCCAAGCCCTGTGCCTGCCACTCCTCCCCAGGGCCCTGCCTCATCCTACCACCGTGTCAGCCTGCACTGCTGTTCTCTTCAAGAAAAGGTTTATAGGAAACTCCAGGACTCTACCTTCCCATCCCCAGTGCCTGCCTGCTGGGGCTGCCTGCATGCCTTCCCCAGAGCCCAGGGGTACCTGATCTTCACTTTTCTTTCCCCGTTTTAACAAAAGAAAAAGAATTCCAAACTACCACCAGAGTCTGTAGTCTTGCCTCACATCCTAGGCTTTGCTACCAGCTGGCTATGTTGGGCTGGGAGAGCAGAGCACAGGTCATACCCAGTATCGCTCAACCCCACATTGTTCCTGCCTATCACTGTCTTTTCAGTCATAACATGCTCTAGAAACTAGCTGCCCACTCAAAGCTTTCCCAAGAAGTTTGTTTTCTGGCCTGTGTCTCCAGAACCCCACCCTTCCCACTGCTCAGGAGAACAGATTTTGAGTCCCAGTTTTTGTTTAAGAGTAGGAAAACATTAAGAAAGCTTCTAAAAGGTACAGAAGGGGGACCTGAAAATGGGTGACCCCTTGACTCCCAGTTTTGAGTAAGCACAGTGAAAAGCTGCCTCCTAGATTTTATGTAGAATCACTCTTGGATCCTCAGAGCTCAACCTCCAACAGCACAGCACAGTGAGGTTCCCATTTCTCTTGCATTCCCCCCCTAGATTTTATGTAGAATCACTCTTGGATCCTCAGGGTTTAACCTCCAACAGCACAGCACAGTGAGGTCCCCGTTTCTCTTGTGTTCCCCCCAACACCTATATAGCAGGGAAGGGATCTCCACCCTCCTAACCCTTCACTCTGTAGCTTCTCCACTCCGGAATGCTGAGAAATTCTTGGAAAACTGTGATACACACTCATAAGCAGGAAGGGAAAGCTTTGTAGAGGCAAGTGTTCATGGGTCACCTGCCATACCTGGTCACTGCCTGAACCCCTGGGGCAGACTGCTAAGGTGGCCACAATCATTAGCTATCACAAGATGGTGCAGTCTAGATTCTGTTTGGTTGGAGGCTGAGCACTACTTTTTATTTTTGAGATGGTCTCGCTTACAGTCCCTGCAGTTCAGGCTTACCCTGAGCTCACTATGTAGTCCACGCTAGCCTCAAACTTGGCAGTCCTGAGTGCTAGGATTATAGGCATGATTTAGTTTAGTGGTTCCGGCATCTCTCTGACAAGCTCAAGGTCCCGAGTTTGATCCCTATTACCACATACCACAGTGGCAGTCGTAGTGGCTCATGTCTGTAATCCCAGCACTTGGGAGACAGAGGCAGGAGGATTGGTGTGAGTTCAAGGCTACCCTGGGCTCTTACAAGTTAAGGGCCAGTCTGAACTACAAAGCAAGACCCTGTCTCAAAAAAAAAAAAGAAAAAACTATGGGTTTGGCTCTGAACACGAGCCTGAGCCGCCACTTCCAGCATTGTGTTATGTGGTACTAGGTATCAGACTCAGGACCTCGGGCTTGTGAGGCAGATATCAGGACTACTGAGCTAAATCCCTGGTACCAAGAGCACAAATTTTTTGTTTTGTTTTTTTGAGACACGATCTTGCTTTGTAGTTTGGGCTGGTCCTGAGCTCACTATGAAGCCCAGGCAAACCTTGAACTCAGCAATCATCCTGCCTCTGCCTCCCAAGTGCTGGAATGATAGGCATGAGCCACCACACCCAGCCTTGTAGCATGTACTGATTACTGTTGGGCATTAGTCACCATGGCCAGTATTGTATGTTTACCGGGGATCGAACTCAGGATCTTGCACTTGCTAGGCAGGTGCCAGAACCACTGAGCTAAATCTCTAGCCCAAGAGCACTAATTTTTTTAATACTAAACAACATCAGGTACCCTGTGCTTGCTATAAGTTCTAAAGCGGTAAGCTAGACCAGCGTCATCACCCAGGAGATGTTGGAGCTGAGGCCAGGGGCCTCTCTGAGTTGGGCCTGGAGATCTGGTTGTATCAAGGTTCTAGGTCTGGCCTTTCCAACCTCCACACTGTTGACATCTGTGCTGGAATCACTGTCCCTGCAGTGGGACCTATCCTGTGCATCCAGTCTGCCTACTAGATCTAATAGCATCCTTACTTGTGACTGTCAGAAACAGGGTAGTTGTCCCAGTGGAGAGGTCCCTACTCAGGTTCACATACCTAGCTGTCAGGTCTGCACACCAAAGTTTCCTGGCCCTGCCAGGTAGTTCTGGGGAGAGACTCCCCAGGTGGAAAACTGCAAACCATCTACTTACACTAAAAGCCACTCATTTTACTCTGAAGAGGTGAGCTTCGTGGTGTGCCAGTTACACCTCAAAGCTGTTACTAAAAATAAAACAGCTCCCAGGAGATTGAGGCAACTGCTTAGCACACTGCCTGGAAGCTGCTAGACTTGATCCCTGAGCTACAGAGTGATAGAATCCCCTGAATGCTTAAAAGCACCCAAATTCCCACACTTGGCTCTGAGGCGGCTGCTCTGGAGAAGGGTCCTAGGACCTAGGCTGATTCCCACCTTCTCTGTGGTGCTCTGGATGGAATCCAGGGCCCTGTGGATGCTAAGCAAGCTGTCTACCTTTGAGCCACACCCCTGTCCCTTTAAATTTTTGAGACAGGGTCTCACTAAGTTGCACAGGGTAGCCTGGAACTTGAGATCCTCTTCCTCAGCCTTCCAAATTGCTGGGGTTACAGGTGTGCACTACCAGACTCAGCTCTAGACTCTGACTCGGTGTATCTAAGGCATGGTGGGGACTGTTTGAACCCTTTTCTATAAGGGAGTGACCTGCAAGCCTGAGGTAAAGCTGGAGTTGTGAGCCAACTCTTAAGGGTTCCAGTATATGTAGAGGCCCTGCGAGATATGCTTCAACTCATGGTCTGAAAATCTGGGAAGCTTAAGAGGTTTTAAGAGTGGACTGGTGCTAAACTGGGCATGATGGCACATGTCTGTAATCCCAGCATTTTGGATGGCTAACACAAGAGGTTGGCAAATTTGAGCCAGCCTGGGCAACTTAATGAGACTGTCTCAGGAAATGAAAAAATGGCTGGGGATGTAACTCTGTGAAGACCCTGATTCAAAAGAAAAATAAAAAGGTGGGCCAGTCCTTAATGGGAGCTGAGGTGGCCCAAAAAGATGTACCATGTGCCCCAGAGTGCAAATGAGAGAATCCAGAAACTTCTGTGGTGTAATCCAAGTGTGGAAGCTCAGAAGCAAATTTTTTTTTTTTTTTTTTTAGACAGGGTCTCACTTTGTAGTTCAGGCTGGCCCTGAGCTCACTATGTAGCCCAGGCAAGCCTTGAACTCAGCAATCCTCCTGTCTCTGCCTCCTGAGTGCTGGGATTATAGGCGTGAGCCACCACGCCCGACACTGTAGTATGTGGTATTGATGGCTGGTGGGCGTGAGTCACCATGCCCAGCATTGTATGTGGTCACCGGGATCGAACTCAGGACCTTGCACTTGCAAGGCAGGCACCAGAACCACTAAGCTAAATCTCTGGCCCTCAGAAGCAAAATTTAAGACTGAACACCCATGTGTTCAAGAATGAACTGGATAAAAAGCCAAGGGCCAAAGATGTAGCAAAACACCCACAATTACAGGCCACTCTAGCACTCTAGTGCTTCATTGCAGGCACCTCTAGGGAACTGCCTGAGCAGCACAGGGGAACCAGCCTTGTTACTTTGAAGTCTGACTTTTCTGAGCTGGTTATGCCCCACTTGCCCACTGGATTGGAAGTTCCAAATGAGTTTCCAAAATTCCACTCTACCAAATGCCCTTTGCATCCACGAGGTTGCTAAGAAGAATGTACTTCAGTCCTCGTGTGTGATTCCCCAAAAGGTGGCAGTACTTGTGAATGAAGAGCTGGTCTTGCCCAGTGAAAAGCAGTACCTATGCCCTTCCAGTCAGCTGGGGGGGGGGGGGCATTTACCTGAGAGGCTTGCAAACAGAAAGTCCCTGCTGTGTGGCTTACAGTGCCACGTTTTGTTAAATACATTTACCAACATTTTAAAATCAAGAGAGTTTAGGTACTTTTACTTACCTTGGCAACTGGAATATATGTCACCCATTTCCTCAAGGCCTCAACCAGCTGGAACTGAGCATCAGGGCTGGGGACACAGCCTACCTACCCCTGCCAGGCCAGGGCCCTCCACTCCATTGGTTAACAGGGATGCTCATTTCCAACTGCTGCTGTGGAATCAGCTGGATTTTGAAGGGAGAACTTGCTTTTCATCACAAGCAGCTACAGAAGTAAATAGGCTGCTCAGTGGGGTGGAGGGGCACCTGGCTTCATAACACGATGTAAAACTGCTCTCTGTGGCAGGCGAGGTGCTTCCTTCAGACTGCCTTAGAGAGAGAAGGCTTTGTTCTCCAGCAAGTTTTGGATGTGGAGCCACACCCAGGACTACTGAGTGTCTCCAGGGTGTGTTCAGTGGACCTATAAAATTCTTTAAAAATGCACTGTGGCCGGCCCAGAGAACCAGGCTACCCTGAGGCTGGCAGCAGCCCTGGAGGTCTCTGAGGGCCACTTCACAGCAGTTCCTGCCCAACAGAGAACACATGCGCTCTTTGATTCTGATGCACCTCCCTGTGTAGAGGCCACCTGGGCTGGCTACGTGGATGTCTTTCAGTGCAAACCTATTTCCAACTCCTGCATTTGGAAAGGTCTCGGGGTTGGTAGCCACAGGTTATATTTAGGGAAGATACACATTTTTTTTTTTTTTTGAGACAGGGTCTCGCTTTGTAGTTCAGGCTGGCCCTCAGCTCACTATAGCCCAGGCAAGCCTGGAATTCAGCAATCCTCCTGTCTCTGCCTCCCAAGTGCTGGGATTACAGGCGTGAGCTACCACGCCCCGGCACTATAGTATGTGATATTGATTGCTGGTGGGCGTGAGTCACCATGCTCAACATTGTATGTGGTTACCAGGATTGAACTCAGGACCTCGCGCTTGCGAGGCAGGCGCCAGAACCACTGAGCTCAATCTCCGGCCCAAGATACACATTTTGAATGAACAGCCATCTCAGGGTGGGGTAGTGCCGAGTCTTCTCTCACCCCAGTCAGGAGGCCACTTCAGGATGACCAATGCCTTACAAGGTACAAAGATTTGGTTGGCAAAATTCTGCTCTGCTTTCTGGGGCCATTTCTTGTATTCTAGAGAACAAAGCTGAAAATACTAGCAGTTTCTGCAGATCCTGATGAAGGCATAGGCAAGGGGAAGGAATTAGAAAAGAGAAACCTTTCTGGTGCTGTGTCTGCAGTCTCTGCCTAGAGCCCCCAAATCCACAGGAAGCTAGCGTTGTGACAGGGCTCAGTGCATGGTGAATCCACTGTCCTTCAAAGTCACTTCTCGGAAGGCCCTTCTTTCTGCAGCCTGCATTTCCACCTTCCTGGCTATCTGCCTTCAGGCACTAGCACTTCCATTTTCCCAGTGGAACCCACATTTGTGTCGTCAGGACTTTATTCCTTAAGTTAGTGAGTCTGTGGTCATTGCAAGGGAGAATGTGCTTGGTGACCTTTCACTTATGTGACAGGGCTGGGCTTAGCGGTGCAGGGTGGTCACCATGCAGTACCTGCCCCAGTTCAGCCACACCTCCAGGCTGGACCCACTGCTCTTCACAAGCCATCTCCTTCCTTATTCTGCCTGGCCCCATTTGTGCAGCCCCAGGAGCCTCATTGTGCAAGGCCAGTTCATTATCAGTCTTAAAACTCAGACCCCTGGTTCCAAGAACCTCTCTTCCTCCTGGGCGAGCCAGGAAGAGGTTGGTTACCTTGACCCCTGTCTTGCTTGGCCTTGCAGCTATGGCCTGGGCTTGGTGTTGTAGCCTCCTTTCATACAAGAAGCTGGGCCAAGGACTTTCTGAAATGGGGTTCTACTGTTGACATACCTTCCTCTGCTGCAGTGGTGTCACCCATGCTCCCGAGGCAGCTGTCCCGGGGCCCTGGGTTGGTGCAGCTCTCCCATGAGCACCCAAGGCCAGCAGCATACCCCCGGCCCAGGGACAGGACTGTATTCTGGAATCATGCCTGGCTGAAGTCCTCACCTTCCAAGTACCCAGGAGGTCTGTCAGAATGTGGGTGGGTTACATACTGACCAATGGGGCCCTCCTTCCTTACTACCCAGGCTGTAGGAACCAACTCAAGCACTGATTTCTCAGAATTGTAAACCTCTGAATTGGGCCCAGAAGGTGGCTTTGAAGAAAGTGAGTTGGGACTGTGAGGGAGAGTGGTACTCAGCTCTGAGGACAAAGGTGAGGCCTCAGGTACCAGTGTGTTGGCAATGGGCTGCCTCCAGGAACCCCACTTCCCCAGCTGACCTAAGCTAGAGCCACAGCTCCCTTGATTGTGGTGGAAGAGGGAATAATACCAGGCCCCTGACAACTCAGGCACAATACCCAGGACGTGTCCCTCCGGGCTGGCCTGTCAAGATCTCTGTACTACCTGAGGAACACAGCTGCCATGGAAAACGTGGTGGAGTGAGTTCTGTTGACAGTTGGCCTGTGTGGAATGGGCATAGTGCTGGGAGACTGAGCCTGGACAACCAAAGGAGGGACCAATAAGTCCCACCCATCCATAGAGAGAGGATAAGCCCCTCCCAAAGAGTGTACCTCATCTACAGTCAGACAGGTAAGAGGTTTTAATCTGGGCAGAAGTTGCCAAAAGTACTCATCTGTTACATGGAGGTATAGGGTCTTGGGCTATGCCAGTCAATGCCCCTGCCAAAGGTAGTATGTAGAGAGGAGTCACCTGGGTCAGGAAGAACTTGGTCTCATTTAGACAGAGTCCTTGGAGAAAGAAAAGACCAGTCAGTTGTGAGGCTGAGGCAAGAATATCACAAGTCTGAGCAAAGCCTGGGCAACTTAGCAACTTAGTGAGATCCTGTCTCAAAATATAAAAATGGGGGTAGGGCTATACCTCAGTGAAAAGGCCCTAGGTTCAGGCCCAGTACCACAAACCAAAAGCAAACAAAAAGTCCAGTTAAGGTTAGTCATAGGCATGGAGCAGATGGGAGACCCTGGGACTGTAGGATCGAGTCAGCACAGTGTCCCTGCACCACATCCTCCCAGGTGCCCCTCCACACCTGCCCCTGCCAGAGCCTGGGGCTCCTAGTCCTGCCTGGAATCCTCCCTTCAGCTCATTTCTGGACAGCTCCTGCTTCCAGCCACCAGCTCCCTGACTCACCCCATTATTTGGTGAGCATTGAGGGAGAAGGTTACCCAACAGACCTGTGCGGAGGGGAGCTGGTTCCTCTCTGAAATGGCACAGAACTATTGATGGGAGGAGAGAGGGCAGCACTCAGCGAGGGAATGAGATTGCCAAGAGGGACAGGTGAACAGTCAGAAGCAGGGGGATAAAGGCTGCCCATGACCCCGGCGGAGATGGGCATGAGTGAGCCCTCTGCTTCACATTACAAGAGCGATTGCTAAGTTGGAGTAATGCAACTCTGTTACCTCATGCTGTGCTCTTTTCTTCCACTAAATGTGTAGGCTATAAGCAGGAGAAACTGCTGGAGGGGGCCCCACAATCCTATAATGCTTAGGAGGCGCTGTACCCGTTTCTTTGCGGGCCAGCCAAGAAATCAATGGGAACAATCCAATTCACAAGAATAATTACTGGTGGAAACAACAAGCGCAAAACAAAAAGAAATTTGGTTGCCATGGGAAAACTGGTCTTAGAAATAACGGCCCCCAGGTAAGAGGCACTGAGGCAGGAGCTGTGCTGGGAACTGATCTTCGTGACATTGTTGCAACAAAATCAAAAGGGGAGGGATAGTTTTAAAGCCACCTTAACTGTTGTATCAAAAATGGGTGAAGGAATTCCACTGGCTCAGTGGAAAATGCACTTGAGAGCTATGTTCTTCATGAAAATGTCAATAAAAATTGTGTTGTTTTTTATACACAGACTTAAACAATTGCTGGATCAACATAGGGACCTCCCCATATAGATGCAGACCTCGCCCTATGTCCAGGGTCCCTGTCTCAATTCCTAGGCCAGTCACAGGGCCCCAAGGCCATGGAGGGGACCAGCTAGGGGCCAGGGGTAGTGCTCACAGGTTGGTTGTCTCCTCCACAGGCCGCGTGCTGGCTCAAAATTCAAGGTGTGGAGATCTTACGTGCTTACTGAACTCTGAGGTCTGCTGTGGTTTCCTTGGTAGGGGGTTGAGCGACGGCAGCAGTGGCAGAGGTACCAGCACTGGCTGCGGAGCCAGCAGCATGGTGGGAGAGCCTAAGGCAGTGGAGCTGGTGTTGTTGCGAGCACCCAGGGCTGGAGGGAGGCAGAAACCCATGTTAATCTTGAGAATGTTCCTGGGAGCTCCTGGCCTGATAGGGCCCTTCTTGTTAGAAGACCAAGACTAGAGGGCTGGTGACCATGTGCCTCCTGGTCCCAGGAACCCTAGACTTCCAGAGTGGGGGCAACTCAAGATATATGACTCCGTAAGTGGGTGCCAAAGTGAAGCAGAGCCACTGGGAGGACACAGGGGTTGATGTCCAGGGTTTAGGGCTCAGGTTGCTGAGCCCAGCTCTCTCCCCTTTGGACTGGACTAACTTGATCGAGTGGGGTTAAGGATCAGAAGACTCAAGAAGAAAGTGCTCCATAAACCAAAAGTGCTCCTAGATGCCTGGTACCTGGTGGTACAAATTAGGGCCATTCAGAAGCCTAGTATCACTTCCGGAGTCCCTTCCTAAGAAGGGTAAATGAGCTCCTTTGTCTCACCCCTGCAGCTGGGTGGATACTTAGGGACAGAAACTCAGCCTGGTCTTCTGGGATGGTGCCTGGGACCAGGAAGCAACCCAGAAGGTGAAGCATGATCCTCGACAGCTGTGGCTCTGGGTCCGTGTCTTGGCTGGGGTGCAGGATGATGGGTGGGGGCTACCTCAAGGGTTCTCCCAGAACCTGGGTACCAGGCAGGTGGACAAGTGACTGCTAGGATCGGGACACACAAGGATCGGGCTGAGGTGGGACAGAAACAAGCCCCCAGGCTGGAGGAGAGTGGGCTGGGACTAAGGGGGACCAAGGAGGACCAGGGAGTTGAGGACAGGTACTTACGGGGGCAGACGGCACCACCCGAGGCACTAGAGTGCACATGGTCATACAGATTTTGACCTGGGAGACAAGCAATCTTCATAGCTAAGGAAAAAACAAACAGATAAACAAAAAAACCCCAGAATAGTTGTGTGTGGGGGGAGGCCAGATGCACTGTAGTGAGACCAGTCCTGTTTTAGGCCCACTCTGCCACATACTCCATCCAAGCAAGATAAAGCTACTGAGGCCACCACTATTCACGTTCTAGTTTGCTGCCTGGGTCTTGGGAATGAAGGACTACTTGAGGAAAAACCATACTTCAAGGGTGACAGCTTTGGGGAAGGCTGATGACATCAAGAGTGTCCCCCAGTAGACTGCATCTGGCCTCCCAGCAATGAACACCCTCCCCTGGGGAGGCACATAGTTGAGACTCATTAAACATTAGCCCATTTTGCTGCCTTTTGTGGTGACCCTTGAAGCCCAACCCAAGTCTCTCATTAGATCTACAGTGGGGAACCTAGAGCAGCCATATCCTGCCTGGGCAAAGGCCAAGAAGATACAGTGTCCTACGGTCCTAGAAATAGGGGTAAGGCTTGTGATGGGTTCTATGGTGGTTTTCAAAAATATAAGCTCCTTGCTGGGGATTTAGCTCAGTGGTTCCAATGCCTGCCTCATAAGCACAAGCTCCCGAGTTTGATACTGGTACCAGAGGGAGAGGGAGAGGGAGAGGGAGAGGGAGAGGGAGATCCCCTGGAACCTGTGGGGATGCCTTTGTCTAGGGAAAAGACCCTGTATGTATAATTAAAGACGGTGAAATGAGGTTATCCTGGGTTACACTGAATCTTTAATCCAACGACAAGTGCTCTTATGAGAGACAGAAGAGGAGGTGACATGGAGGAAGCTGTGTGAAAACAGAGGCAGAAATTGGGAGTGATGTGGCCATTATCAAAGAATGCCTGGAGCCACAGGACCTGGATCCCCTACAAGAACCTTTGGAGGACAGATGGCCCTGCTGCCATCTTGATTTTGGACTTCCGGCCTCCTGAAGTGACGGGATAAGCTCTGTATACTGTGGCACCCTGGTGTGCCTTTCTTTGTCCTGTTTTTTCTTACCTTCTAGGATCTGGTCTTCTAGTCAGTTGGATAGCCCACTGCAGCTCCTGGACCACGCTTCATGAGGCAGGGTGTGGCCAGTGGCAAGATTTAGACTTCTCTCCAGAGGGAAAATACCCCAAAGGAGTGTATCACCTCCCCTTCCTATACTGTGAGCTTCAGTGATGAAATCTAAGGTTCTGAGGCCCCCCGAACTAGACCCTGAGACCTATGTCCTGAACATATTTTCTCTTTATCATCCCATCCTAGTCTCTGGACTCAGAAGGGCTCCTCTTTCCCAAGTTCTACCTGTGCATGCCTTCCACCCACCACAGGGCCTTTATACCTGCTCACTCCTCTACCTAGAGCACTCTCCTCCCTCTTGATCCATTCATCAAATAATTTATTTCTCCTCTTCAGTGGGGTAGTGTCCAGTCCCTCTCCTGTGGCCCATGGCACAATTCTCTTGTCAGTAACCCAGCACCCTCCCTGGGCTATGCTCTTGTCACAGGCCAGCTGCCCCATCGCCAGGACTTCCCTGCAGGTCAGCTGTTTGTCCCTGTAGCCATCAGTTCTTGCCTTCTTTTATCTGCTTACAATTTGCCCCCTCATGAGCACAATGCAACCCACTGTCTCTAGGTGGCAGGTATAAGGTGTGTGGCACAAGTGTGAACCCTATTTTTTTTTTTTGCTTTTTGAAGACAGGGTCTCGCTTTGTAGTTCAGGCTGGCCCTGAGCTCACTATAGTGCCCAGGCAAGCCGCCGTGAACTCAGCAATCCTCCTGTCTCTACCTCCCGAGTGCTGGGATTACAGGTGTGAGCCACCACGTCCGGCATTGTGATATGCGGTGTTGATTGTTGGTGGGTGTGTCTGCACGCCCAGCATTATACATGGTTACCGGGGATTGAACTCAGGACCTTGCGCTCACGAGGCAGGCACCAGAACCACTGAGCTAACCCTCCGGCCCTTTTGTGATGTATTTTTGCCACTGTATGAAGGCTTCCTGGTCAGGGATGGTGCCAGCCCCGAGCCCTGCCTGGAACCCTTTCCCTACCCAGCAGAACCAGGACCCAGTGAACAGGTGCCCAGGAGTGTTCAATTCTCACCTGCTGGCTCTTTCTCCACACTGGCCAAGGGTTGAATCCCAGTCTGGTTCATTCGGCCTTTGTACAGGATCCCATCCACTCCCAGGATGTCGACTTCAGCCTGTTGGATGGGCTGGGCCTCACGTCAGGGCCTCCACTCCACCACCCCTCACTAGTGCATGGAGCACCCTAAGAGCCAGAGCATAGCCTTCCAGACACGTCTACAGCTCAAGGCCAGGTTCACGCCCCAGACCGAGGCACACTAGTTCTACCCTCCATGGAGGAGACCATGGCCAGACTCACAGTGTTGTAATCTATCAGTTGGAGGTCTCCATAAGGGTAGAGAGTTGACAAGTTGCCCGACTTGAGCTTGAGGCTGGGATCATCTTGGGGACCATCACCCCAGTCCCAGTGGGATCCCAGGGGTTTGAAGCTGTCTTCTGGGATGCTGAGATCCTGGAACTGCAGCTGGTGACGTTCCCTGAGCAGGCAGAGGGTCAGAAGCCACCTGAAGACCCCTCTGCCTCAAAGGAGCCCCAGGACAGCTCCCAAGGCCTGGCCACAACTGCAAGGTGGAGGTAATATGAGAGCCTATGGGGCCTGAGGCCTGGCAGGTGGGTGCCGAATACACAGTCAGGGCAGAGGAGTAAAACAAGACCTACCTCCAGACCGGACCATACCTGGAGCCCTAGTCTGAGCCACCAAGCATCCACTGTAAATCTCCTGCACTCAGCACAGGCCCCTAAGTCCCTCTTATTGGCATGGCCATGATTAACACTTAACTCTTTACCCCTCAACCCTGGTCCACATTCTACAGGGCCGGATGCTGGAAGGAGCTCTGGAACCAAGGATGTCAGGGGATAGGGGTGGGACTGGGACTCAGGCAACCAGCTAAGTAGGAGAAACCTGCAAGTTTGGGTGTGAGTCTTACCACTTATAAACCATGACTTTGGGCAGGTTATATAAGCTTCCCAAGCCTCAGTTTCTTCAATTGTGAAATGGAATGACCATGCAATATACATCAAATGGAAGCTGCAAAGACTGAGGGCCAAATGCATAGTGCTGTGCCTTCCAGACCACAGAAAGGGCTCCTAAAAGGTCTTTGATCATTACTTTCCACTAGGAATCAGGCATTCTAATCCTGGCTTACAGGGGGTTGTGAGGTTTAATGAGTAGCCCTCCAGTTGGAAGACCTAATAGTTCTGGGCTCACAATAGATCCCCAATCTATGGTCAGCTCTTGTGCCTCTCTGCTGCTCTCGCCTTGGGCAAGGGCAGGGCCTTCCTTGAAGATAGTGGACAGTGTTTAGGACTGCAGGGTGAAGTCCTTGGCTCCTGGCCCTCACCTCGTCTGCTGCCGCTGCAGGTACTCATAGCTGTTAGCACTGGCTGGCCGCAGCCTGGGCAACAGGTGGGTTCTGCGGATGGCGATCAGCTGTCTGTGGAGGACAGTAGGTGGTCAGCGTGCAGGAAGTGCAGTGGCCAGCAGAGGGCCTCAGCTCCCTCTGGGACCCTTTCTTAGCAGGAGGAAGGAAATACAGACTGGATGAGCCCTCCCTCAAAGGGCCTTCTCTCCAGCCTGGAGCCCTGGTGTGAGGGCTTGAGGAGCTCTGATAATCATTGTAAGACCAAAACAAATAATCTTTCTGATTATGAAAGGAAAAATCAAAGAAGTGAAGCTCTAGAAGCAGGTTTCAGATTGGTGGCTGCCAGGACTGCACAGAGGGAGCGGTGGGGAGACACTGGCTGAAGCTCCATAGCTGCTCCGTGAATGTGAACTGGCAGTGAGCAGGAAGGAGTCTCGTGGGCCCTGGAGCTAGGGAAGCAGTGTAGAGGCCCTGCAAGGTCCTGGCGCTCAGGACAGATTGTTGTGTGGCACCTCCTCAAAAATCCAACCGCAAATGGATGTACCTGGAGGACATGCTAAGGAGTGAAATCAATAGAGCACAGATAGGCAAATACCAGATCTTCTCGTTGATATGAGCACTGGTAGATGCAAATGAACTCTAGTAGTATGACAATCTTTTCAGAATGGGAAATTTCCAAAGGAAATTTGGTGTGGGGATGTAATGAGGGGAAGGAATAAATATGATTCTGAAAGAAAATAACGGAACATATATATAGGGGGTGGGGAGGTGTGGGTGGGGATATGGGTAAAAATGAGAATTGACTGTGTCATATATTGGTACAAATTCCCCAATGTTATGTGTGAGTGTGAGATGTATGCAAATTGTACCAATAAAGAATGCAATTTGAAAAAAAAATTCAACCGCAGTGTTAACATATAACTCAACACTTCCACTCTTAGGTTTATACCCAAAAGATCTGAAAACAGATGTTCAAATACATGTCCATGAATGTTTGTAGCTGCACTAGGTATGATGATTAAAAGTTAGAAACAATCCAAATGTCCATTAGCCAATCAGCTCTCTATTTACATGGTGGAATAGTTAGTCATAAAAAGATTTATAGTGCAGCACAAAGGAACCAAATAAACAGGATGATAAATGGAAGAAGCCAGATTTAAAGACCACATACTGTATGATTCCATTATAGGAAACATATAGAAAAGGCAAATACACCCAGAGAGAAAGCAGATTCCATGGTACAAACGTCAGAAGGGGAACTGGGAACAGGGAATAATTGCTAATGGGTCTGAGATTTCTTTCTGGGGGACTAAAGAGGGCTCTTCAATTAAACAGAACACTTGCAGGACACTATAAATTACTTAACACCACTGAATTGTTCATTTAAAAATAGTTTTTTTTTTTTTGAGACAGGGTCTTGCTTTGTAGTTCAGCCTGGCCCTGAGCTCACTATGTAGCCCAGGCAAACCTTGAACTCAGCAATCCTCCTGTCTCTGCCTCCCAAGTGCTGGGATTACAAGCATGAGCCACCACGCCTGGCAAAAAATAGTTTTTTTTAAAAAAAATTAAAATAGTTCTCGTATGCAATATGAATTTCCTCTCAAATTTAAAATGTGATCAGGCTTTTATCAAAAATAAGTGCAAACAAGTACAATAAAGATTTGCTTTCCCTACAAGGATTCCTTCTGGGTTTTATTTTGTTGTTTTTTTTTGATTGACTCACGCCTGGTACACAGCCCTAGACAAGGATCGGTCCTCGCCCTCAGCGGTGAGACAGCAAGAAGCCCCTGCACAGAGGGACGGCTACCGACCGCACATGACGATTGCAGAACAGTGCACGCAGTCGTACGCACACTGGACACCTGCAGAACTGCGCCCGTGGACGAACCGACACCTGGTTGTACCTAACCACGGAAACTTCGGAGCACGGGTGTGCGCCCCCTGGCGGCGGTACTCACGGGCAAGTCATGATCTCCACCTGACGGTCGCAGGAGATGCACTTCACTCGCTCAAATAGCTGCCTGAAATACAAGGCAGCGAGTTAGCTGTAGGTCGGTCGGCGGGCGGGTGCAGCAGCAGGCCACGGGTGCAGCCTGTTGTCCCCATCAGCGGCGCGAGGCAAGGGGGATCCGACTTGGCGTGGTTGCCCTTCCCACGCCATATTGGGCCTTTCCGCGGTGGGGGACACCTGTCATCCCAGCATTCTGGGAAACTGAAGCTGGAGGAGCATAAATTAGAACCCAGCCTGGAAAGTTTAATGGACTAGAGACCGTGTTCCAAAATACAAAATAAAACGGACTGGTAATGTAGCCTAAGTGGAGGGCCCTAGATTCAGTCTCCAGTACAGTCGTGAAGAAAAGGAAACAGAACGGAAGGCATTGGAAAGGGAAAGGGAGTGAAGAGAAGGGATGGAAGAGGAAAAGGAGAAAGATAAGAAAGCCCCTTCTGGCGTGGGCTTCGTGCGAACTATGAGCGGGAGCCCGTCTCCAGAGTGGGCGGGGTCAAGAACCCTGGCTCAGGCTGGGATTTCCCCTGGCTGCGCGTGGCCCTGGCACATCCCTTTACTCTCCGGCCTCTTTTGCTGTAAGGAGGCTGCCCTCACCCCCTTAGGCCGGAGCTGCCTCCTCTGCTCTCTCACTTCCACCCAGCTCCTGGCCCCAGGTCTATGGCCTCCAGTGCCACCCCTACCCCTACCCCCAGCCCTCAGTCCCGTCACCTCCTGAATCCTGCAGCACGATCCGGGTCAAGTCGGAAGCCCTCCATCATCATCTTCCTCACTGCTCGCCAGAGCTCTGCTAGCTCTTTCTTCAGAGGGTCCAGATCACTGGAAATCAGCTGTCAATGCCAGAGAAGAGAAGACAGTCCGATCAATTAACTCATACCTGCAAAGTTACATAGATAATAGGAGGATGAAACACAGGCAGTGAGGTAGACCGGGAAAGGGAAAATGATCCAGTTAGGTGAAGACTCAGGCTCCCGTGAATGTTATTGGTGGCAGGAACTGCAAAATGAGTTTCCCAGCAGCAAAAGCAAAAACCTCCAACTCAACTGCAATCTAGACGCCTGAGTGTGAACCCTGCGAACCCCCACACTCACACATTCAACAAGTGTTCATGGAGTGGTGTTGAGAACAGTCCTGTCTGGGAGAAATCATTGGAAGGTCAAAACTGACCAGACCCTCCTGCAGACAGACTTTGCACTTAACTATGTTGCAAAGTGTCCTGTAAGGGAGAAATAATTGGAACGTCCTTCCTGGCTGCCTAGGACTTTGGACTCAACTCACCTTCACCTCCGGTAAACAACAAGAACAAGAACTCTGGTCGTCCCACATCCTGTGATGCTGCAAGGTGGAACTACTCCATTGCTGGTGTGTGCCCTCCCCTCTGAGTCTTTGTTACATTTTGTTACTGGGGAGGTGCTGAATATAAGTTGTGGCAGGCTGGGGCCTGGGGTCTTTTGCTACCCAGAGTAGCAGGGATCAGGCCCAAGCTCAGCTTCTCTTAAGTTCTCAGCTTCTCTTCTACCTAGTTATTATTTCGCCCGTGTGCCGTGGACTCACAGGAGACTAGAATCTAATCCAAAAGTCTTAGTTATATTCCTTTCCCCTGTTTCCCACAGAGGGTGTTTGTGTGAGGTGAACAATTCAATTGCTTTTAGTGTATTCAGAGTTAAATAACATCACTATCAATTTTAGAACATTGACATCCCTCTCAAGTCCCATATCCCCTATTTCCCCCAAAATCTCTAGTTCCTGGTAACTGCTAATCAAATTTCTGCCTCCATAGATTTGCTGATTCTGTATTTTCCATATAAATAGTGGCATACAGTATGTGGCCTCTCTCAGCCCACTCTCTTCAACATAATCTACATGGTATATGCATCAGTACTTCATTCATACTCCATATTATAAAGTGAGGAATCCCATGGCTGAATGCTATTCATCATATTCCACATTTTGTTTATTAATTTTTCTGACTAGACACTTGGGCTGCTTCCATATTTTAGTTATGAAAAATGTGGCCTTGAATATTCATGAGTTTTTGTGTGGACATGTGTTCATTGTTCTTGGGTCTAAGGAATTAAGTTCTGATTCATGCTACAACATAGGTGAGTTTTTTTTCTTTTTTTGAGATAGGGTCTTGCTTTGTGCTTCAGACTGGCCCTGAGCTCACTACGGAGCCCAGGTTATCTTGAACTCAGCAAGCCTCCTGCCTGTACCTCCTGAGTGTTGGGACTACAGGCATGAGCCACCATGTCTGGCATTGTGGTGTGTGGTACCAGAGATTGAACTCAGGACACTTGCCAAGCAGATGCTGGGACCACTGAGCTAAATCCTCACCCCAACATGAGTGAATTTCAAAGATATGACATGAAGTAGAAGAAACCACACTAAATTTCATAAACTGTTTAACTCCATTTATATAAACTATCCAGAACAGGGAAATGCACAGAAACAGAAAGGAGACTCATGGTTTCTAGAGGCTGGGGTAGGGGAGGAGAGGAGCAACCCCAAATAGCTCCTGGGTTGCCTTTTCTGAGGATGAAATATCTTAGAACTAGGTAGAGGTGGTGGTTGTACACACTGTAAGCATCTTAGTTTTGCTCACTTTATTTTTAATCTTTTTTAGTTTTTTGAGACAGGGTCTCGCTTTGTAGTTCAGGCTGGCCCTGAGCTCACTATGTAGCCCAGGTGAACCTCGAACTCAGCAATCCTACTGCCTCTGCCTCCTGAGTGCTGGAATTACAGAGTTTTGCTCACTTTAAAATGGGTCATTTTTTTTCTTTTTGAGACAAGGTCTTGATATATTACCCAGACTGATTTTTTTTTTCAGTACCAGGGATCGAACTTGGGACCTTACATTTGCAAGAAAGGTAGCAGAACCACAGAGCTAAATCCCTAGCCCTCAGACCGATCTTAAACCTCAAACTGATCTTTTTGTTCACATGATCCTCCTGCCTTACACTCCCAAATAGCTGATACTATAGACACAGGCCACCTCATCTGGCTTGTTTGGTGACTTCTATCACAATTTAAAATATAGAAAGAGAACTGGGCATGGTGGCACATGCTTGTAATACCAGTGCTGTGGAAGACTTAAGTAGCAGGATCAAAAGTTTGAGCCCAGCCTGGGGAAATTAACCACTCAGCAGCAGGGGAGTGAGCATAGGGGGTTGGAATGTAGCTCCCAGGTGTGAAGAATCTGGGTTTAATCTCCCATGTGGAAGGAAGGGAGGGAGAGAGGGAGAGAGGGAGGGAGGGAGGGAGGGAGGGAGGGAGGGAGGAAGGAAGGAAGGAAGGAAGGAAGGAAGGAAGGAAGGAAGGAAGGGAGGGAGGGAGGGAGGAAGGAAGAAGAAAAGCAGACAGGAAGATAGACAGTGAGTATGGGATCACTTCAAACAGCTATAGGGCTAGGGATGTAGCTCAGTGGTGACATGCCTGTCCGGCAATAGCAAGGTCCTGAGTTTGATCCCCAGTACTGTAAAAACAACTATAAAGGGCTGGGGATTTTTTTTTTTTAAGACAGGGTCTCGCTTTGTAGTACAGGCTGGCCCTCAGCTCACTATGTAGCCCAGGCAAGCCTGGAACTCAGCAATCCTCCTGCCTCTGCCTCCCAAGTGCTGGGATTACAGGCATACACCACTACACCCAGCACTGTGGTATGTGGTATTGATTGCTGGTGGGTGTGAGTCACCATGCCCAGCATTGTATGTGGTCACCGGGATCAAACTCAGGGCCTTGTGCTTGTGAGGCAGGCGCTGGAACCACTGAGCTAAATCTCCAGCCCAGGACTGGGGATTTTGCTCATTGGTTTCAGCATCTGTCTGGCAAGTGCAAGGTCCTGAGTTCAATCCCTGGTAACCACATATCACAATGCCGGGCATGGTGCTTCCTGCTTGTAATCCCAGCACTTGGGAGGCAGAGGCAGGAGGATTGCTGTGAGTTCAAGGCTTGCCTGGGCTACATAGTGAATTCAGGGCCAGTCTGAACTACAAAGAGAGACCCTGTCTAGAAAACAAAGGAATTTAGAATAGGGCCAACGATTTAGCTCAGTGTTGCTATGCCTGACATGAAAGCACAAGGTCCTGAGTTCACTTCAATACCAGAAAAAAAATAAATAAAATCTAGAATGATCGATTACCACTTCCTCTCACCCTGGCATTGGATTAATGAAGAAAAAAGGTCGTTGTTCTGTGGGATGCTATGCAATTGTGTCCTCTTTCTGATAAATATGTCTCCATGAAGAGCAGGCCCACTTCTGTTTTACTCATTGCTTTCCCCAGTGACTAAGACTATTGGGACACAATACACAGCTGATAGATGAGCAAACACCCATTTTATAGATGACAAAGATGAGCCTCAGGAAGACAGTCCCAGAGCTACTGGACTCTAAACATCCTCTGACCATAACTACCACCACCAGCAGCACTTGTTGGGCATCCTGTCCAACTATGGGCAGGGGCTGTGACTCACATCAGCACTTCCCCAGGTTTAGCACACATCAGGTGACCAGTGAATGATGAATGAATCAGTGAATGCCTGGAATGCTCCACCCACCTTGTCCCTTGGCTTGGCCCATCAGTGCGTCGGTCCCCAGCAGCACCTTGTGGATTCCCACCACTGAGCAGTCCTTTCTCACACTGCATAGGGCTGATTTGTGTAACTAGTGGGCTGTTACAGAAAGAGTGAAAGGTGCTCCCATGCCCAAAACACTATAGGTCTATAGATTCCTTTTTTGTTAGGTTGATTTAGTTTTTGCTGTGTATTCCAGGCTGGCCTCAAACTCACACTCATGGGAATCCTCCTGCCTCAGCCTCCCAAGGGCTGGGATTACAGGCATGCACCACCGTGGGTAGCCAGATCCATAGATTCTTTCTTGCTATCCTGGGCCCTCACTCTGGAGGCCTTGCAATCACTGTATGAGGATGTCTTCTCCTCCTCCTCTTCCTCCTTCTTTTATTATGGATTGAACCCAGGGATTTGCACATGCTAGGCAAGCACTCTACCACTGTGCCACATCCTCAGTCCTTTAAAATCTTTTTTGAGATAGGGTTTTTTTTTTTTAAGTTTCTCAGGCTAACCTTGAACTTGGAATCCTCCTGCTTCGGTCTCCTGAGTAGCTAGGATTATAGACATGCACTGTTGTGCATGGCTGAGGGTACCATCTCCAAGGTGGACCTTCCGGCCCCAGTCAAGTCAGATCATAAAGCCTCAGATGATCTCTTTGCTGTGACCTCATAACGTCCTGAGTCACTCACCTAAACTCCTTCTATAAATGGAGTTTTTGCTGTTTACAGCCACTAAGTTCTGGGGTAACTTGTCATGCAGCAAAAAATAAGTCATACAGGAGTACGTACCTTGGTGCCTATGTCCTTCTTCAGCTGCTTTATGGACTTCTTCCAGTCATCTTCATGACTCGAGACCTTCAGGAGCATGCCCTGAAGCATGCCCTTCAGCTCTGACACCACCGTCTCCAGGTCAGTCCTGCTGGCCTTGGTTGCAAGGGCGCTCTCGTCAGCTTTCTAGAGAGATGGGGAGATCAAGATCAAGCTGCTAAGGTGGGAGTAGGAGCAAGCTGGCAGACAGCCAGTCCTTTTGGTTATTCTGAGAAGCTTCTTCTGTCTTTCTGTATGAAGAGAGGCAATTCTGGGAGGCTCCCTGCCTGGCTTTCCCTGGTGCTTCCACTCCCCTAGGTGGGACAGCTAGGGGTCAGGATGGGGGAGAGGGGAGGCACAGGCCCCTCCCCTCACTCACCTCTTTCAACTCCTGCTCCATGGTATTTTTATTCACCTTGTTCTGTTCCAGGGATTTGATCTGAGCCTGGAGAATCTATGTACAGAAGAGTCAAAAGCATGCCAGACACTGTCACAACTTTGAGGACAGTGTCCACTTCCTGCCTCCACCCTTATCCTGTGCCAAGAGGGGACTGCGGGAAAATGAACAGAATGCAGGTAGGTGCATTGGAAGGTTCTGGCTCACTCCAGGTGCCAAGAGCAAAGGGAAAGAACATGGGACTTGGCCCCCTTGGAAGTGACACAAGGGAAGTACAAACCAGTGATGACGATTTGGCCCCTTAGATCTTTAAGGCCAGATTACCCTATCCGATCTGTAATAGGGTCCCAGTGAGAACTGTATGTAGTCTTCATTAACTGTTGTTTTTTTTTTTTGAGACAGGGTCTCGCTTTGTAGTTCAGGCTGGCCCTGGGCTCACTATGGTGCCCAGGCAAGCCGCCGCGAACTCAGCAATCCTCTTGTCTCTGCCTCCCAAGTGCTGGGATTACAGGCGTGAGTCACCATGCCCAGCATTCATTAACTGTTTTAAGACACCCAGTTTGTGGCAATTTATTACAGCAGCCATAGGAAACTGATAAACTCAGTAAATGGTAGAACTGGGATTCAAATTTAAAAATATCTGCATTATGTGATAAGGAAAAAAAAATTTTTTTTGAGACAGGGTCTCGCTTTGCAGTTCAGGCTGGCCCTGAGCTCACTATGTAGCCCAGACAAGCCTCCAATTTAGCAATCCTCCTGCCTCTGCCTCCCGAGTGCTGGGATTACAGGCATGGGCCACCACGCCTGGCCCAACTTTTTTTTTTAAACTAAAGATAGAGCCCAGGACATCATGGATGCATGGGTACTAAGGGAAAAGCTCTACCTCTGAGCTGTATTCCTCAGCACCCCCACACACACCCATTTTTTTTCTACTGGGGACTGAACTCAAGGCCTTGCACTTTCCAGGCAGGTGCCAGAACCACTGAGCTAACTCCCCCTTGGCCCTTTTTAATTTTATTTGAGACAGGGTCTCGCCAAGTTGCCTACACTGGCCTCCAATTTGCAATCCCACCTCAACCCCTTGAGCACCTAGGATTGCAGGTGGGCATTAGTATGTATGGCTCACTAACCAACTTCCATCCTGAGCAGGCTCACTGCCAGCACCCAGTGCCCCTTCTGCATTTTAAAGTGCCTTTCCGACCCCAATTCCTCCTTGAATGCAGAATTTCTTGTCTATGCTGTTTAACAAGTAGCTCCTACTT